>JACEFZ010020781.1:0-35000 GCA_014155875.1 Cepaea nemoralis
GATACAGTTCAATAAAGGGCATAAAACAGTGGGAGTTTGCAGTCATAACATATGATGGGAGATGCTTTGAAGAGATTAGAACAAGAATTGTCATGGCGAAGGTAGCCTTTTGCAAGATGAAAAACATACTGACCAATAAAAAGATATCAATTGAAACCAGGAAAAGAGTGTTGAAGTGCTACATAGAACCTGTACTTTTATATGGAAGTGAAGCGTAGACAATGAGCTGACAAGCTAAAAAACATCTGATGGCTGTGGAAATGTGGTTTCTAAGGAAAACGCAAAGAATACAATGGACAGACAGAAAAACTAATGAACAAGTCCTAGAAGAAACAAATGAAGATCGTAAACTGATTAGAGATATTAGACGTAGACAATCAACATTTTTTGGGCATGTTATGAGAAGAAATGACTTCGAGAACTTGGTGACAACTGGCAAGATCGAAGGGAGGTGACCAACGTTAAGACCAACAAGTAAATACCTGCATGGTTTGGCCACATGGCATGGTCGAGACAGAAACACGGAGCACATCCACGACTCTGGTGATCGAGTGAGATGGCAAAACATGACCGCCCACGCTTATCGGCATGGCACATGATGGATGGATCGATATCCTTTACAGGACATCGCTGTCAACACCAGGATTTTACCGCTGTTGTTGATTTCTTGGCAAGATTTCGCTCAGTAGTTTACCATTAATTTACTTATCCCTAAATTACCAACGCGGCGAGAATCGCTACCAATTCTCGCTCGCCGCATTACCCCACGTGGATAAACCGGACCTCGATGAAAGTACTTTAACTCCTAGGCCAAGGAGCCGGTGTTAATCTAACGCATGGAATTAAAGCGGCAATGTACGCTGATGACCTGGTTCTAAGGAGCACAAATGAACATGCATCAGTGACCACCCGATGGCTGCAAAGAGCTGTAAATGCATTTGTTGCATGGGAAAATAGATAGTGTGTCAGCATAAACACTGAAAAGTGCAGCACCACTCTATTTACCCTCTCTCCGAAACAAAACGCAGGGATTCTCCAAATAAATAGAATACTCGTTAGAGGAGATAAAGAACCAACATACCTCGGAGTAACATTTGATGGCAGGCTGACATGGAGAAAGCACATCAACAAAGCAGTAGCAAAAGCCAGAAGGAAAATAGCCATTCTGAGAAAACTATGTGGAACCACATGGGGAGCCAGTGGGAAAATACTTAGCGTAGTTTATCAAAAGAGCATGCGACCACATCTGGAATACGGGTCAACTGCTTGGTGTTCAGCATCAAAAACCACACTACAAGAGCTGGACAAGGTGCAAAATCAAGCACTTAGAGTCATCATAGGAGGGATGATATCAACCCCTATAGTAGAGATGGAGAAGATGGGGATGACACAAGCACTGAGAGAGCACAGAGATACGAAAACTCTAATACAAGCAGAAAAGTTCCTCAGCTTGCCAGGCCACCCTATGAAGAACAGATTTGAAAACTGAGCTATGGGGCGGTTGAAAAGAAGCAGTTTTATCCACCAGGCCAAACGACTCTGCAGAGAAAACACCGATCTGTCCACAGTTGGTATCCCCCCTGAAAACTATTCCAGAGCGAACTCCACGGGAAGATGAACATAGACTCTCACTACAAATCCAGACAAAAGTGAGAGGAATATTTGACAAGGAAGAACAGAACAGTGTACAGCGCAGAACAGCCACTCTCAGCTGCCTTGATGAAGAATACCTACAGGACTTCTGGATCCGAGTCTACACAGATGGATCAGCACAAAATGCTGTTCGAAACGGAGGAGAGGGAGTGTATATAGAATACCAAAATAAGACTACGGACACGGCCAGAGTACCAATAGGAAAGTACTGCCATAATTTTGATTCTGAAATTGAGGTCCTCTAAAAGTACTGGAGAGTTTTGGTCAGAGACCATAACTTTATGAAGGGAAAATCCCAACTGCACCTCCACGCGGTAGAGGATGGAAACACACTACGGTGTGGCTAACACAGCTCTGGGGACCGAGTATCCACCGGAATAAGTGGACAACTCTGCAGCTGAGCAGAGCAGGGCACTCACTTGTCCTTGCAGTCGGAAATGGCTGTCAAAAGCAAAGGTAAAAAGACCACCATGTGAATGTGGAAGGCAAGGGGAAACCACCACATTATCTTCCCAAGACTTCATGGCAAAACATAAATCAAAGTTAGTGAAGGACGTTAATGGCTGTCTTAGGGCATCCTCGTCCGGTAGGGACAGTCATGAGCCACAGGTGACACCAGACCGTCATCCAGCTACTGATGGCAAAATCTTAACTAAAATAAATAAATTTAGAGTAGGAACATGGAATGTTAGGACATTAAATGAGCTAGGAAAGTTGACCAATGTTCTAAGAGAGATGGATAGCATGAAAATGAATATACTAGGCGTTAGTGAGATGAGATGGAAGGGATAGGGCAAAATTATAGCTGACAATCACACAATAATTTATTCTGGAGGGGATACACATGAAAAAGGTGTAGGAATAATATTAGACGAAAAAACAGCCAAGTCAATTAATGGATACTGGTGTATTTCAGATAGAGTTATTAAAGTAAAAATCAAAGGCAAACCAATAGACATAAATATTTTACAAGTATATGCACCAACAGCAAGCAGTAGTGATGAAGAAATACAACAATTTTTCGACGAAATAGAAATGGCGATGGCTCAAATTGGATCACAAGAAATAAAGATAATACTTGGTGATTTTAATGCAAAAGTAGGAAAGGGAAAAATGGAGGATGTAGTGGGGAATTATGGTTTAGGTACAAGAAATGAAAGAGGGGAAAAGCTAATAGAATGGGCAAATATCAATGATATGATAATTGGAAACACATGGTTTAAACACCATAAAAGACGACTGTACACATGGATAAGCCCTGATAAGAAAATACGCAACCAAATTGACTACATACTAATTAATAAAAGATTTAGAAATTCTTTAATTAATGTAAAGACAATGCCTGGTGCTGACTGTAATAGTGATCATGTACCACTATGTGGACAAATAAAAGTAAGATTAAAGAGAGGGGAAAAAATGGTTAAGAACATGAGATTTAATAAAGAGGTTCTAAAAATAGATAAAGAAATGCAAGAACAATACAGAGTGACTGTGAAAAATAGGTTCAATGCAATAACTAAAATACAGCGTATAGATGAACAATGGGAAATGTTAAGGGACTCCATTCATCAAACTAGCAAAGAAGTATTACCAGAGAGAGGCAAAATAGCTAAGAAAAAATGGATGAATGAAGATATCTTACACCTGATGGACAAAAGAAAACAGTATAAAAATGACAAACAAGAATACTCTAAGATAAATAAAGAAATAAAAGATAAATGTGGGAAGGCTAAAGAAAGTTGGTTAAACGAGCAATGCAAAAAAATTGAATTAAATTCCATTAAAGATTCAAAAAATATGCACAGACAAATCAGTGAGCTTACAGGAAAAAAAATAAGAATAAATACAGGGTGTTTGAAATCAAAACAGGAAAGATAATATTAGAGGAAGATGCTATAATGAAGAGGTGGAATGAGTATATAAGAGAATTATATGAAGGAGAAAGGGCAGAATTAACAGAAGATAGTAACTTAGAAGGTCCACCTATTCTGAAAGAAGAAGTCGCTGACGCTATGAAACGTATGAAGAAAGGAAAAACAGCTGGGCCAGATGAAATCACAATAGAAGAATTAGAAGTATTGGGAGAATTTGGAGTAGATATATTAACCAAAATGTTGAATGATATTTACAGCAGTGGATATTTACCCAGTGATATGCTGAAATCTGTATTTATAGCTATACCAAAAAGACCAGGAGCAATTGATTGTGAAGATTTTCGTACAATTAACCTTATACACCATATCACTAAGCTTCTACTAAGAATCATAATGAGAAGAACCAAAAATAAAATAAAAATGGAAATTAGTGAAGAACAGTATGGATTTGTGGAAGGAAAGGGCACAAACAATGCAATTTATACATTGCGGACACTAATAGAAAGGTCAATAGAGAAAAAGAGGGACATATGATATATAGTCTTACAGTAAACCACAATTTTTTCTGGTAAGGACACAAGTACAAGGCGTAGCCAGATTCGTATGAGAGTGGGTGCAATAAAAAAAGTAGCTTAAAAGTCGACAGGGTCGACTGCATTGCACCGGGTTTTTTTATCCCATATGGCTCAGTCTCTTTCCGCAGGGCGAAACGCGTCGCACAAAGCACGCACTCCGTAGCTCCAGCGACGACCCTCGGGAGTCTAAAACAATGCACTCGTGAAATGAAAGAATCTAACATACAACCTTCGGAGCCCAAGTCAGACGGCTTGACCACTTCACCACGGAGACTCCCGAGAGGGGTGCAATGTGTAATATTAGTAAAGACAGAGAATTTACAGAGGTATGGGGTAAATAATGTGTAAATTGACAGGAAAGTAGAAAGAATATATTTCTTACCCTATTTTTCATTTCCTTCTTGTTTCTTCAGCTGCTGGTTAATAATTTTACACAAGTATTCATGTTACTAGAATGCATTTAGCTTTTTATATGGAGTTCGTGAAAGCTTCCAAATAGCTGTGCGTTTATGTGCGTATGGAGTGACCAGAAATGATACCGCAATTTAGTCATCATGTGTCCACTTTTAGGGATCTGTTCAGCTGTCTGTGTAGTTTGTTCACACTTACACATGGGTGATAGACCCGCTTTGAGTCTTCGTGAAAGATTGTCTACTCTGCTGTTTACTGTTCAGAGACGGAACATGATTACCTGTTTTGCTCTATGAAAATAGTTGTCAGTGTCTCTGTAGTGGGCTTTCTTCTTAACGACCAAGATGTTGGTCCTCTTTTCCTTGAAGTTTATAGATTGACTCGTATGCACGTGTGTTGTGCCCTAATTTGACGTGTTTGCTCTCACGTTTCTTTTTATGCCACAATATGTCAGTCTCCACCGCAATATTACTCTTCTGTAGGTATTCAATGCGTTTAGTGTGTGTGTGTTTTTTTTTTTTTTTTTTTTTCAATACCAGTTGTTTGTCACCGCTGATGGCTTGCGGAATTGAAATTCATCACTGTGGAATACAAACTGCTGCCATTGACATTGTGCTGATGCTGTAATGTTTAGGGCCTGCAATTCTTCTGAATATGTGGAGCAAAATATCCCAGTAGGTATGCATGTGGATTAATGTCTGCGATCTGCCCAGACCTTAATCGGTGTCGGACGATTCCAGTAGGTTGATGACTGCTATCGGTTGCATAAAATTCAATCCATCCTTTCTCCAATAGTCATCTTCCTCTTTCAACACATGGCCTCACATTCTTTCCAGGAACTTAAAAAATATTTAATAGCGCGGTCTAAGTTAGTATCTTGACGTCAGACAATTTGAATAGATTGATTGATTGATTGATTGATTGATTGATTTAGAAACCGACATCACAGCATTCGGGTCATTCCCATAAGCGCTCCGTCCCCATCCTCAGCAGCCAGCGAAGAGTTCCAACATCAATAATTCCATTAGCAACCTGATTATATGTCCGTCTCGCCTTTCCTCTGAGCGTCGAGCCTCGGCCAGATCCCCTCGTCACTACTCACTGCCTCATTCTTGCCAGACTATGGTGATCCATTTGCTCCTCCGAGGTGTACACGTGCTCCCACAAGGCCGCAATCACGTCTGCCTTGTCATGCATCAATGCCGTAGGTATTTTGTCTTCTTGGGCAACTACATTGTGATATGATGTATTGTCCATAATTAGACAAGACGGTCTATCTAGGGATAGAAGCACTGTATTCTTGAGCCAATCGCTAAAAACATTGCCATTCATCTTATTATGATAATCACTATTGTCTGTATGCTTTGATACGAACATGAGTCCAGCATTCTGTAGTAAACCATTTTGAGTACTACCAGTATGGGTTATGACGAAACGCTGTCCTTTACTACTGGGCACATATCGCGTTATCTTTCCGTCCACTGATTGCCATTCCTTTTCACTTGTGTGGAGCGCATTGATCCAGGTTTCATCCAAATACACCATGTCATAATTATATTTGCGCATTTCCCTTATGTCACGTAGGTATCTGCTTCTCGTGGCTCCTAAATGCGGTTGCTCGCAAATGATATTTCTACCTCCCTTATACTTTTAAAACGTGAAGCCTTATATGAAAGGACCCACATTAATGACACACCTCTGAAGATACTGCGACACCACTGAACACTCCCCGTTTCACTTCTCAAGGCTCTTTTCGTAAGGCCAATCCCGTGAAAAACGTGAACATTTACTATTGAATGCTCATATTTCCTCGTGAAGATGTAATACTTCTAATAATGTGCACTTCATCTCTGTCCCGTAAATTATATACCCCATATAAACAAACTTTGAAATCTAATGTACAATCTCCAGAACAAAAAAGTTTTTGTTGGGTGGACATCATGATAAGGTTATATGCTAAATCTCATCATTTTCTCTCTTAGCAGGTTTCTGAGATATGGAATTTTATATTGGGGCAGACAAAAATAAATGGACTATATATGTGCAGGTGTGAGCCTTTTGTCAAGTACATTTATGACATTGGAATTCACTTGTGTTACATTTTATATTTGCTGCATACTCCTGTCGTGGGCGATGAAGCGATCCACAGCTATTGGTTTTTGGTAATACTGGTTGTTTATTGTAAAATAATGACTTTTGTTTTCTTGGAAACATGCATATTGGTATATATTTTCAGAGGTGTTGCTCACGAATTAAGAAAAACGTACATCGGTACTGACTGGCACTTACAGCAGGATGAGCTAAAGAGGAAAACTGAGTTCCAAATTATGAGATAATCATATCTGTGACTATATATAAGTCAATACGAAGTGTGAATAGACTATTATAGCAACACAAAGTAATGACATGTATGTGGATACGCGGTGGTATAGTAGCAAAGTGCTACGTTTCAAACTGTTAGTGATGAGTCCACATTCGATTAACCAACTTGTGAGACAAAGATACCTTGACTATTTGCCAACCAATAGGAAGTGTGTATACGAATTAGAAGCAGTATCAAGTGATTGGATGACGCGGTAGTATCGTAGCTACACCCCATCCTTTCAACCTGGTGGTAATGGGTTCGGGTCCACGTTGAGACGGAGATCTAATGTTGAACCGACCCAGCCTAAGGTGGGTACAAGAAACATGTAATGGGAAGTAAAAGCGGACTTGGGGACATCGACCCCAACAACCAACAAGAGACTTTTGCCTGAGAAGAGAAGATGGATCTGTCACTTCATGTCCGGTGTAAGTTAAAGTGTCCCGTAGATTACCCAACACACACAAGATAACCGATCATTTGGTGTACAAAGATTTGGGAAGATTATGGTTGCAATCCCAACTAACAGTTTTGAAAGTTTAAGAAAGAAATGGTCTTCCATTGGTTTCATGGTTCGAGGGGAAGTCAATAAAATAGTCAAAAATGGCTGTAGAAAAATAACTAAATATGATAACAACTTGAAACCAGTTTATTTTTATACATACATTGTACTTTTATTTCTCAAAATAATTTCCACCAACTTTGATGCACTTATCCCATCGTTTTATCAGTCCTCCCAAACCCGCTGAATAGAACTGCGTGCTCTGTTTTCTAAACCACGTTTTCACTTCACATTCAACTTCGGCGTCATTCGCAATATCTCTCCAATCAAGGTGGGTTTTCAGTGTTTATGCTGACAAATGTTTGCCCCGTACAACGGTGCATTGCTGGGTAGAAACAGTTACGAGGGCGAGTCAATAAGTAAGTCACACAATTCTGTAAGATAGCAGGTAAATTAAAACAAAGCAAGCAGTTCAATGTTGCGGGTTTGGGAGGACTGATAATGCAATGGGAAAAGTGCATCAATGTTGGTGGAAATTATGTTGAGAAAGAAAGGGACAATGTACGTATAAAAATAAACTGGTTTCAAGTTGTTATCATATTACGTTATTTTTCTACAGCCATTTGTGGCTTACCTATAACCTTACCCTCGTAGCTGACAACAAGAGCATTTACCATTGCGTTGACAATGAATGTAATTTATTTACAAAGAAGAGCAAATTGGGCACACAGGCCAGTTTTACATTCGGCCCTTACGAATGTGCGAACACCCATCTATACACACACCCACACCAAAACACACACACATATCCACATACACCCCGGATCTCCCCCCCCCCCCCCCCACACACACACAAAGAAACACCCACACATAGACACATACACAGACAACGACACAAAGCAACAAACACATATAGAAACATACGGGCACACACAGACATAGACACCTACACAGACACAAACACACACACACACACATACACACACATACACACACATACACACACATACACACACACGCACACCCGAATACACACATTCACACACACACACACATACATGCACGCACACATGCAAATTATGACAACGACCCAATTGTTACATCACCGACCTACCGACCGACCGATCATCGACCGACCAATCGACCGACCGACCGACCGGTCTGTCTGTCTGTCTGTCTGTCTGTCTGTCTGTCTGTCTGTCTGTCGGTCTGTCTGTCTGTCTGTCCGCCCGCACACCCGCCAGCCTGTACGCATGTATTGATGTACGCCTAGGAACAACTATTGTGTTACATACGTACATGTATACATACGAACGCACACGCACACACGCACACACACTCACTCACTCACACACACACACAAACACACACACACACACACAAACATACAGAGTCTCTGTGGTTAAGCCGTTTGACTCGTGCTCCGAAGGTCGTGGGTTCGATTCCGGGCCGCGTCCTTCGGTTTACGAGTTAAATGTTTCGGAGACTCCTGTGTGTCGTCGCTAAAAGCTACGGAGTTCGTGCTTTGTGCGACGCTTTCCGTGCTACGGAAAGAGACCGAGCCATATGGGATAAAACCCGGTGCAATGAAGTCGACCCTGTCGACTTTTAAGCGACTTGTTTTTTACACACACACACACGGGAGCGCATACAATATTTAAATCCTGTCTAGGAAGTCAGACCAGGTGTAGGCTATGAACCTAGTCATGTCAAATGCATCGATTGAAAAACAACATATATGTAGTCGTTTATGTGGAAATTAATGAATACAACTCATAGCGCTACTCTGGGCGTCCAGTGAACAGAATTCCACAATTCAAGCATGCAGCCAGGTCTCTTGAAAAGGTATCTTGATAATTTAATTATTGCTTCAATTATTGATAATATAATTTTTTCTTATATGTTGTTGTTGTTGTTGTTGTTGTTATTGTTGTTGTTGTTGTTGTTGTTGTTGCATATCCCTTACAGGACTATTGACCCTGACTGTACATTCTGCTGTTCGTCCATCTCTTGATGTTAGCTTCTCACTTGTATCGTTGTCTACTTCTTGCTCGCTTGCCTTCAACCTTACTCTCCAGTATGGTTTTAAAAGCGTGTTATATATTTTAACATCTTTTAACGTGGCCGAATTATTTCACCTGCCTCTTGTTTCATTTCTTTCATCAACTCTCTTTTCATTCCCAGTTTTTCTAGAACCAATGTGTTTGATTTTTTTTTTCCCCCCATGAAATACGACATATTCGTCTGTATATTCACATCTTCAGGGCCTCTATTCGACTAGTTAATTGTTTGTTCATTGTCCAGTTGTCCGCGTCATATAGTAGTGTTGAATGTACATAACATTTGACAATTTTCATTTATATTATGTTGTTAATCTCTCTAGATGGTAATATGATTTTATGATGTTGACAGCATTTTTGGCCACTCCTATTCTCTTTTTAAATTTCTTTTTCACTTCTTCCATCATCTGTTATTACATGTCCAAGATACAAGAAGCGTGTTATTTGTTCAAGTGTCACCCGTTTACAATGATGTTCATCGATGGCCTCTCATTAAGCGGTAGGCGGTCATGTTTTGCCATCTCACTCGATAACCAGAGTCGTGAATCAGCTCAGTGTTTTTGCCTCGACCATATAACGTGACCAAGCCATCCAGGTATTTACTTCTTTGCCCTCCCCTTATTCTCTTCCCCTCGATCTTGCCAGTTGTCGCTAAGTTCTCCAATTTACTTCTTCTCATAACGTGACCAAAAATTGTGGCTGTCTGCATCTTATTTCTCAAATCAGTTTACGGTTTTCATTTGTTTCTTGGAGGACTTGGTCATTGGTTTTTCTGTCTGTTCATTGTATGGATTCTCCTCAGATGCCACATTTTAACTGCCATCATATGTTTTTCAGCTTCTCTGTTCATTATTCACGCTTCACATCCATACAACAGCACAGGTTCTATGTAGCACCTCAACATCTTTTTCTCATTGCAAATGACATATTTGTATTGGTCAATATGTTTTTTTTTTATCTTGAAAAAGGCTGCCTTCGCCTTGGCAATCCTTGTTTTAATCTCCTCAAGGCATCTCCCATCTGATGTTATGACTGTTCCGAGATAAGTTGAATTGAGTTGAGTTGAGTTAAGAACCGACATCACTGCACTCAGGACATTCCATACGTGCTCAGTTCCCTCGATCAACAGCCAGCGAAGAGTCATACTACTAATCGTTCCCATCGCTATCTGATTAAAAGTTCTCCTGGTCTTCCGTCTCAGTTTTGAGATTCTTCCAGAACTCCTGCCGATCCCCCGCAATCTCATTCTTTCCACATATGGGTTCTCAATCTGTTCCTCCGACTTCTCCACCTGGTCCCACAAGCACACGACCCCCCCCCCACCCCCTTGTCCATAGGCAAGATACCAACAAGAGGTGCATTCCCTGCTAGCCTATCGGCCTGTTCATTCCCCCGTACACCCGCATGTTATCCAGCAATTATCCGAGATAATTGTTCCGATTCACTTGTTTGAGAATATTCCTATTTACATTGTGGTATTTTCTTCTTCGTAGCGACGACCATGATCTGTGTCTCCCCAATGATGATTCTTTTCATATCGTCAACATTTCTGAAAATATTTTCACTGTACAGGGAAAGAAACATCTGGAGACATTACACATCTCTGTCTCACACCTCTCTTAATAGGCTTGATATTGACCTACTTCATTATCAATCGTTATGGCAGATTGTTGTTTCTAATATATGTTTTTAATGAGTCTAAGGTCTTTCCCATCAATTTGTAGATCTGCAAGCATCTCCATCATGTTGACATGTCTTACTTTATCAAAAGCGTTTGTGTAGTCAAAAAAGCAAAGATGTAAGTCTCAGTTTACTTCTATAGAACGTTCAATAAATGTTCTCAGCATATACACAGCATTTACTGTACCCTTGCTTTCTACAAACCCACATTGTTCTACTTCTGTTTCGTGTTGTATTTTCTTCCTAACTCTTTGCATGGTAATTCTTAGCAAAATCTTTGTGATGTGGCTCATTATGCTAATTATTCGATGTTGATCACATTTCAAGGCACTGAATTTCTTCGGGATGGCAATAAATATAGAATTACATAATTCAGGAGGTATATTTCCAGTATCACATATTGTGTTCAGCAGTCTGGTAACTTGGTCTATTCCACATTCTTCTAAGGCACTAATAATTTCTGTTGAAATATTGTCTGGACACGGGGGTCTTGCCAGATTTCATGTGATTAAGAGTATTTTGAACTTCTACCTTCAGAATTGACCTTCATTATTACTCTGAATAACATATTGTTCTTCTCTTGTGTCATCATACAAGTTTTTCACATAATCTGACCATGTATATACAAATCTCATAATTTTTCTATTATGATTTTTCTATTATTTGTTTTTAGGCAGCCTGTTAATGTAGGTGTTCTTTTATTAGCAAACTCCTGAATGCTTTTGTGCATTAATTTGATATGTTTACTGTTGTGTTGTTTTTTTTTAATTTTTTAAATTTTTTTTTCAAGCCATGCTTCTTTTGCTGCTTTTTATAATGTTTTGACTTTCCTGTGAATCTGTGCATATTTGTCATGATTATTTTTTTGTTGTGTCCATTAGTCTTAAAACTTCTTCAGTCATCCATTCCTCACTTTCATTTTGTGTTTTTTTTCATATCCTTTACAGGGCGTCACTGTCAACATCAGCATCTTGCAGCTGATTGTTGATTTCTTGGCAAGATTATGTCAGTAGTTTGCCATTGCTTTCTGAGCGACCGGCTCCATACTCTCATAAGTCACTGGCGAGACTCGAACCGCTTCCAATTCTCGGGCGCTCACGTCAACCACGAGAGTATTCGGGGTTACGGAGAAAGCTGCTAAATCCTCGACCAGGGAGATCGGCCCTCACTACCTACTTTCTTTAATTTTGGGATAAGGTTTGCTGCAGCCAAATTGATTGAATTCTTCAACATTTCCCATTGATCGTCCACATCGTAAAATAAGATTTCTAGATCAGACAATACATTAAATATGTTCTTTACTTATTTGTTAAAATTGTCTTGTATTTTTACCTTGTCATGCTTTAATGCACACTGGTGTATGCTTGACTTTCTTTTATTTTACCTTCAGTGTACCTATTATCAATCTGTGATCGCTGTAACATTCTGCATTTGGAACAGTTTTTGCGACTGTTAACGCATTTCGAAACCTTCTGTTAATCAGGATGTAATCGGTCTGGTTTTTAATCCTGCTGGCAGGACTTCTCCATGTCCATAATCATCTGTTATATTGCTTAAACCAGGTGTTTCCGGCAATCAGTTCATGTTCTTTTGCCCATTATACAAGTCTGTATCCTCCCCGTTTCGTTCTCCGAAACCATTTTTACCTACTGAACATCAATCACCTTGATTCCTACTTACGCACTGAAGTTACACATTATGATGTTTATTTCTGAATTTTTACATTTCTTCAAAGCATTTTCCATTTCATTATAAAATTCCTCTACACTATCTTCATTGCTTTCTCCTGTTGAGGCATATATTTGAATGACGTTTATGTTAAAAGGTTTGCCGATTAATTTTACCAATAGAACCTTGTCTGACACTGTCCAGTATCCTTTAACAGACTTTGTTCAGATCCAAGATAATTGCCACACCTCTTTGCCTTTCCTCTCCGCCAGAATATATAATCTTAAACACCCTTCCCTGTCTTAATTCCTGTCTCTTTCCATCTCGTCTCACTCAATCCTAATATGTTACTACTCTCTCTTCCCATTTTCGTCTTTGATGTTATCCAATTTTCCATCTGCACTCATTGCTCTAAGGTTCCACGTTCCTACTTTCAACGATAGTAATCCTTTGCACTCAGTAGCCTTCTGACGGTCTAGAGCAGTGTTTCCCAACCTTTTTTGCGCTATGCCCCACCTAAGCCTTTCTAAAATTTGAATAACGAAGACACAAACAATAGATTGCACGATTTATTGCCTGGCATATTTCGCTGCATCTCGTCAGGTACATACTGCAGAAATCACACAACGTAAAGTGAAATAACTAGATAAATCCTTCAATCTGAAATATGCACATATTCGCACAGTAATGTAGATTGTCTACCACGGTAATTTTAAACTGACTAAAATGTCTTTCTGCTTGAACAAGGCCGGCTTACGCAGGTTGATCACTATGGCTTCAGCAAACATTAACAACCGACTACTCTGTGTGTTGAACAACACACGGAAGGCACTGTCTCTTTCAAACACATGACCACTCTCGAGCACGTGTCTCGCGACCGATGAAGCAGGACTGTTCCGGTGTATCGGCCTGCCTACGCTACTATCTTCTGTGTGTAGTATCTTGTCCACCCAGTTCGGAATGTGTTCCAACACTCTGTTATGTAACTGTCACTCTGTTCTACCTATGTAGATTGAGTCGCACCTACATGTAAATTGGTCAATACAATTCGATTTGGTGTACACGGCTACAGGTTCTTTAACTGCAGGGATGGGGATCGTTGTGGTTTTGTGCCTGATAACCGGAGTTGCAGCACAGAATGTTCGCCCGACTGCTGTGATGAGCCGGTCCTGCAAACGTTGCATTACGTCATCACCTCGGAAGGTTAACTGGATGAAAACCTTGAGTTTCGGGACTGTAGTTTCTTCTGGTTTAGGTTTGGTCTGTTGGCAGTGGCGCTTTATAAATCCTGTGAAGTAACCATTCAGGTTTAAGGCATTCTTCAGAGTTTCACTGAATATATGTCTGACATAATTCAATAAAGGCAATGAGACCAAATATCTTCGCTTTTGCGTCTACAAGAGTTTTATTTGTTACTTGAAGTTGTTTATTTAATATATTTAGTTTTTCAAAGATATCGGCTAAATAACTCACAAATAAATGCCTTACCATCGACCGTTAACAGATTTTTTATTTCAGGTTTGTCGCTTAAAAAATCACTAAGAGTATCAAATAGTTACATACATCTTTCAAAGCAGTTCCCTTTCGAGAGCCATCTTACTTCAGTGTGAAGTATAAGTCTCACATGGTCTTCATTTTGTTCTTCACAAAATAACTTGAAGAGACGTTCATATTTGGCACTAGCTGTAATAGCATTGATACACTTTATAACTAAATTTAGTACTTCATTTAGAACAGGAGAAATGTTTTAGCTACTAAGTTTTCCCTGTGAATAACACAATACACAAAGAAGCATTTTTGGATTCTCATCTTTAATCAATTTATAGCAACCATTTTCTTCCCCATCATATTAGGAGCACCATCTGCAGCACAAGATGTTATATTTTTCATTGGTATATTATTGACACCTAGGTCATTTTTTAGCTTACTCTCTCTCTCTCTCTCTCTCTCTCTCTCTCTCTCTCTCTCTCTCTCTCTCTCTCTCTATATATATATATATATATATATATATATATATATATATATATATATATATATATATATATATATATATATATATATATCTTTGGTGGTAGTGGTGGTTTCTGATGATTTACAGAACAACGTTTCTTCAGGAAAATCGCCTTTATTAATATATCTTACATAAGTTATAAGTACGGTCTCACTGTCTCTCAAAGTTGATTCATCCATTTGCACCGAGAATTTTCTTGTTTTCAGCTTTTTAACAAGTTGTAATTCAATATCCTCACTCATTTTCGTCTATTCTTCTACTAACAGTATTGTTACTTAGTGGCATAGCATTAACGTCTTTGTCACCTTTTTCCAGAACCGTTTTAAGAAATGCTGATATTGAAGGTTTGATTAAATTCAACCCTATAGTACGACTCTTCCCAGATTTAGCGATGAGTAATGAAATTTGATAACTAGCCTCAAGAGTACGATTGATAGTTGCATTATGAGCAGTAAACAGAGACTTTAATATTACTCATTTTTCAACATTTTCTTTGAAGTTTGAAAGTAATTCAAATCTGAATTAATATGAGCATTATGTTTCGCCTTCAAATGTGCCTCAAGACGAAATCGTTTCATTAATTTGTTGGTCAAGCATCGTCATAAAAGACAAAAAGGTGACCATTCATCGTGGACAGCGGGTATGAAACCAAATTTTAAATATTCCTCCGAATACTGATAAATTTGTTTCTTCATTGCACCACTCATTTCACTATGGGCTGAAATAAATAAATATAAGATCAACTAAAACCTTTAAAACAAAAATAATATGAACCGGAGTAAACGTAGACTAAAAATGCATATGTAAATATGTATGGCACATTTACCCCCACCGCAAACAAAACATACTTTTTCATTATCAAATTTTCCTGGTAAATGATGCTCCTAAAACTGAAATTAATAAAAATTACCAATTGGATTTACATATCATTTATATATTACTTATATTTATACAATGTATATCTTCTTCTTCTTCTTCTTCAGCGTTCCGTGCCATTGAGGTTCTTTGCTGCAGATACAGTCTCCATTCGTCTCTCTGGTTGACCTTCTCTTGCCAGTCGTTGATTCCAAGTGCTTGTAGGTCTGTATATATATATTATCTCTCCACCGTCTTCTTGATCTACCTCGGGGTCTACGGTCATTTATTTCCTGAGTGTAAGCGAGTTTTGTTTCCCTATTATCTTCCATTCTTTCTATATGCCCCAGCCATTGTAGTCTATTAGCCTTCATGATACCAGTGATTAGCGAGGACTTAAACATATCATAAATGCCTTTGTTACTTCTTCTTTTCCACTCTCCACTTTGTGTATCCCTAATGGGTCCAAAGATGCGTCTTAAAACTTTGTTCTCAAAGGTTTGTAACAAGGCTTCGTCTCCTTTCGTTGTACTCCAGGTTTCAGAGCCATACAGCACAACTGGTCTGATCAGTGTTTTGTATATTGTGATTTTGGTGTTACGAGATAGCGCATTTGATTTTAGTAGATGTTGTAGTGCATAGTATATCTTATTTCCAGAATTGATTCTAGTTTGTATTTCTTCCCTTATGATGTTGGAGCAGTTGAAGATTGTACCCAGGTATTTGTATGTTTCCGTTCTTTTAATGGTCATATTATCTATTTGTATGTGGCCAGAGTTTTTAGCCATTCCTTCTCTTGAAATTACCATATATTCTGTCTTATCTTGGTTGATAACCAGCCCCATCTGTTGGGCTTTTTCCTTTAAGTGAGTCAATATTTCCTAATGTCTTTTGTTCATTTTCCCCTATAATATCTATATCATCTGCATAACCAAGCAGCTTGGATGTTCCTCCAATATCACATTCCTCCTTTACCTTCCTTACAACTTTCTCTAGAGCCAGATTGAAGAGTAGCGGCGATAGTGCATCACCCTGTTTCAAGCCAGATGTTATTTGGAAAGGGTCTGATTTCCTGCCTTTATATGTTACTATATTATAAGTATCTTCCATGCATAGTCTGGTCATGTTGATTAACTTCCTTGGTATTCCAAATTCCTGCATAGCATTCCATAGACTATTCCTATGGACACTATCATAAGCCTTTTTAAAATCCACAAAAATGTTATGGAGATCTCTTTTATATTCCCAATTTTTCTCGGCTATTTGTCGTAAGATAAATATCTGATCTATTGTTGATCTGTTTTGTCTAAAACCCGCCTGGTAGTCACCTAATATGTCTTCTGAATATGGTTTTAGTCTATTTAGTAATACTGCGGATAGTATCTTATAGCTTGTGGACAGTAGTGATATTCCTCTATAATTTTCACATTGGAACTTGTCTCCTTTCTTAAAGATAGGTATCAATAATGACTCTTTCCAGTCATGGGGTAATTCTTCTGTCCTCCAGATTTTTATTATTAGTTCGTATAGCTTTAGATGTAATGCATGGCCACCTGCCTTTATAAATTCAGCAGCAATTCCATCAGCCCCAGTTGCCTTATTGTTTTTAAGTCGTGTGATTACATATAGGATTTCTTCAAATGCAGGTTCTTCAATTTGTGGTTCACACGTTAGAACCTCTTCCTGTGGGAAAGTGTTACTTGGAGCTTCACAATTTAGTAATTCAACAAAATATTCTTTCCATGTGTTGCACATTTCTTCATTGGTATTTATCATATTCCCATTTTTGTCTTTTAAACCATATGTGTTGTGTTGGTTCCCTCGTTTCATTGACTTCAGTTCTTTAAAAAACTTTCTGGATTCGTTTTTCTGGTGATTAGTTTCCATATCTTTGATTATATTACTCATATATTCTCGCTTCTGCTGTCGAACTATTTTTGTAGCCTCTTTACATTCATTTCTATATTGCTCTTCCTTTTGGATGTTGTTGATGTCATTTAACCATAAATGTCTGGCATTCTTTTTCCTAATGACTGCTTCTTCACATTTTTGATTGAACCATCTGTTCTTTCTATGCGTGGTTAACACACCGAGACATTCTTCTGCGGTAGATTGAATTGTATTCTTGATGTTCAACCAAGTTTGGTCAACGCTTTCCTCCAACGGGTTTTGCAGAGTTTCAAGTTTACATTTTATTTCATCTGTAAATTTCTCTTTGACTGTAATTTCTTGTAGTTTTTCTCTGTTATATGTTGGGTGTAATCTTTGTAATTTAGTATAGAAAGCTCTCTTAAGTTTTATTTTAAATTTTGCTCCAACGAGGAAGTGGTCGCTGTGGCACTCAGCTCCTCTATAACTTCTAACTTGTTGTATGTTTGATGCATTTCTGTTGTTAATTAAAATGTGATCTATTTGATTATAGGTTCTCTTGTCACATGATTTCCAAGTTTGTTTGTGTATATCCTTTCTTTGTAGTCTGGTACTGCTAATCTGCAGTCCTTTGGCTTCTGCCAGGTTGATGACTCTCCATCCATTATCATTTGAAGTTGTATGTAGGCTTTCCATACCGGCCACTTTTTATGAGTTTGCTCTCTACCTATTTTGCATTGAAGTCTCCCAGCACAATCAGGATGTCCTGTTTGGGGTTTCTTCTATGACATCTTCCAAATCATTATAAAAGTCTTCTTTAACGTCATATTCTTTCTCTTCAGTGGGTGCATGTACATTAATCATCGTTATATTTTTCAATTTACCTTTTATTCGTAATTTACTAATTCAGTCAATAACAACATTAAAGTTTAAAACGTTCCCCCATAACTCTTTTTTGATGACAAAACCCGTTACTAATTCATGTTTATTTTGGGTGTTTCCTCCATATATTACAATAATTCCATTTTGCTCTAAAGTACCCTCTCCTGGCCACCTTATTTCACGAATTGCTGTTATATCCATTTGATATTCAACCAGCTTCCGGGTTAGTTCTTCAGCCGCTCCAGCTCGATATTTTGTCCGTACATTCCATGTTCCAAATCTCAAGAGTCCTTTAAAGTTCCGAGGTCGTTGTCCAAATAAGTCAGTTCGATATCGAAGTTCATGTATCTGGTTCGTAACAAAATAGTGTTTAAAAAGGTGGGGAATGTTAACCCCACGCTTCAACCCCCAACCTGGAGGACCAGGGTGTTTCTCTTTGTCTGTTCTCTACCCTTTGACTTGTCCGGCTTGGGAGGCCCTGCTGGTAGCTACGCTACCGCCGGCATAGCTCTCAGGGTCATTGAGAAACTCAAGCTCCCCTACCACGACAAGGTGAAAACAATACAATGTATATATGTTTTTTAAACAACGAGATTTTTACAACAATTTAACGGACGCTTATTTCAAATTAACACCAACGGTGAATGCTTAGCGTTACTGCGAAACACTGCAGAAACTGAGATCCCGGCACTAAGCATTTCGCGCCACTGAGAACAAATAGCGCGAAATGCTTGGTGCCGGCCCAGTATAACCAGTAGCTCAACTCTAACGTCTAACAATGAAATCACGGCTACTAACATGGCGGACAGAAGTTACTTATACTGGACGTTTACCCAGCTGGAGTAGCGACTGAGTTGTCATACGGTTAAATTAAACTCTGGATGAGTAAATTTTCAAATTGCCCCCCTTTACAATCGAATTGCCCCCCTGTGGGCGTGGGCCCCACGTTGGGAAACACTGGTCTAGAGTCATCTGGTGCACATGACTATCCCTATCGGGCGAGGCTGCTCCCATGGAGCACCCTTTTCCGCCATTTCTTTAATTTTCGATGAGACCGCATAACACAATTATTTTGGCATCTGTAGAGAAGGTAGTTTGCCATGTCTTTCATTCTTAGCAGTGACCTACTGGTAAATGATCGTAGCCATTGTCTCCCCCCCCCCCCCCAAAAAAAAAAAAAAAAAAAAAGAAAGAGATAATCTGCCTACTGTCGTGAAGCTGGAGACCATAACCTACAACTATCTGTCGGCTGCTCTTCATCCTCATCCACCACTTGCACCCATGGCTTCACGTAACCCTGATCGGTAGTCTAAACGGGTACTCCATCTTGCCAAAGGGTGTCCCGTAGACTGCGGAGAGAAGGAGGAACCTTACTTCTCCTTTGATAAGGGATACCCCTATCCCGCTACCGTTAAATAATATGCAGTCCTTAATTATTACCAGTGTCATCCATAGAAATTCTGAGGTTATTATAAACACGTGGGGATGTCTATGCATAATGAGGTTATTATAAACACGTGGTTATTATTCTGAGGTTATTATAAACACGTGGTTATTATTCTGAGGTTATTATAAACACGTGAGGATGTCTATGCATAATGTACTATAATGAACTGACTTGATCTAACTCTAATTATCTTGTGAGATGGCGATCCGCGACCAAACACAAAAATAAGATGGGAAATTGATATGATAATGACTTTAATTAACCGTATCAATCTCTTAATAATAACACTCTTCAAACGAACGAACTTTATTTTCAAAGGATCACAAATTGGCCAGACTTCTTGGATTGAAGGTGGAACGGCTTATAGCTTACAATGTCCGCCACTGGTTTGTGCAGTTTTGTTGGATACACATCTGTACTGCATGGATTGATGTTTATAAAATAAGAAAACGATGCTACGCCTCCGCCTGGTCCTGGAGAAGTGAATCGGACGTCCATCCTTCTCAAACAACAACAAAAATTCAGAGAACCAGTGTGAATGCTGCGTATGCTAAAACGTCCTAGTGTTACAGAGCACCATCTCTGTTGGGGATTTAGGGAGTTAATGGATGCTGTGCAAAATGGGGAAATAGGTTTGTGAACGCGTGAGCACGATTAGTTTTAGGTAACTAAGGTCGCTCATGCGTTGACGTAAACAGTCTTCCATATTAGCCGTCCATAAGAACAAGACGTATGATTTTCATCTGGACGGTATTTTTATAAACTGATGTCAAATAAACTTGAATACATCGTCAAGTTGGACTTTGATATCTATCGACACGTGCCATCAATTTTATACAGCAGCCTTGTCAATCTATAACACTGTTATAGAATCTATTTTGTTGCCGTAGACCAGGATTCCAACATATGGGTCGCTGCTGGATTCATCGTGCACAAGCGGAGACTTTTTTTGACCGCGTCTGGAACATAGATGCATACTATTTTTGTTGATTATATTTGAGAGACGCAGCAACTGAAAGCCCGCCCAGGGGTAGTTGTTGTGATTTCTCGGGCTACTGAATTATCAAAATAGTCCTCTGTGAAGGTCAAGAAGCTAATCAGTATTGCTTAACTAAGGTACCGATGTTCTGTGGCCATGCCTGAGTAATTTTTACACAGTGGCCTGATACTTGACGTACAGTAATTTTTGCTGAATTCGAAGCCAATTCACTGCTGCTTCACGTCGTCATTCTTGGAGGATGCCACTGGTGAATACATCATCCACCTTATAAACCTGGGGCGTTCGTTACTGTGAGAATTGTATAGCTGCAGCCGGATAATCAGGTCTAATCAGACAGCAAAGACACGATAACGATAAACTTTACACAAGTACGAACGTTGCCTCAGCCCAGTTAATTTTTTTTGAGGTCACTCAAGGTCGGCTGTTACCCCAGGTCAGTAAAATTTTCGAGACTGCTCAAGTTATCTCAAGTCAGTAAAATTAAAATTTTCCAGAATGGCGATTAATTTGAACTGGTCGTTTTGTCGAGTCTCATCCAAAGTCGAAGCAAATTTTGAAGCCACTGCAACTAAATTGTTTTACTGAAGAGAGTTTCCATCAAAGGCCATCCAAGTCAAGAACCCGGCTAGGGGCGAAGTGTCAGTGAAGAAAAGCTTTCTATCAAAGATCTACCGAAAACCGGCAGTCAAATAGTTCATTAATGTATCGATTGGGCCATCTCTTGGACGCTGTACTGGGTACTTCGTGAACCTTAACGTCATTTTCACCCGGTGGTGAAGGAACGAGGGACAGGCATCTAATCAGTTTGTTAAGCTGAAAAACGATTGAGCAAACAACAGTGTGTGTAACGGAGCAACTGAAGCAAGTATAATAATTAAATTATGAAACTGGTTAGTTTAGAATAACGATATTAACAACATTTCCAATTGAACATAATAGTTTAAATTGCTGAGAAGTTATAGAACTTGCGTAGTTTAGGATAATGTTGTATTAATATATATTGGCATACTATATTGTGTTGTACTGGTGTATTTTGTATTTCAGATTTTAATATGGAAGCCCAGGACCTTTTTTTAGGACAGGTGCTTGGTGGTGTAGGTAGGGCCATATCAAAATTAGACACAATACTGAAACAGCAAAGCGTAGCTGTTGACAACGAGAAGTTTTGTGGGCAAGCGAAATATTTTAAGACATGGGTTGTATCCATTGAAAAACATGCTTATCTAGTGGATGCTACAGATGAGGATAAGAAAAATTTAGCTTATAGGACTAGTGCATCGCCTGTCTCTGATCATATTCGAAGAAAATTAGAGGCAGGAACTGATGAGACGTGGGAACAATTTAAGGACGATTTAGCCCACAAGTATGCGGAGATCACAGATCCACAACATGCTTTCTCAGTATTAAGACAATCTAAGCAACATGATGGAGAAAGTGTCCAGTTGTTTAGTGACAGGCTGATTAATTTAGCAGAGGAAGCATTTATAGGGCAGAATGTTCAAGGCGGGGACGTAGAGAGAATGCTGGTTGGAATTTTTGTTGACGAGATAAAATCAGATGGACTTAAATTTAAACTTATGAGGGAAAATCCTGCAAGATTATCTCTGGCTGTAGATATAGCTGTACAGGAGGAGAGCTTGAGAAGAAGATTTAGACTAAGGGTAGGACGAGAGATAGGAACTAATAGAGAAGAGAGGATCGAGGAGCCCATGGAGATAGGACAAGTGAGGTACGGATGAAGAAGACGGGGAGAAATTCAGACACTGCAAGGAAATAATAGTCAAAATACTCGTGATAGAGAAAGACAAATGAGAAATCCTATAAGAGAGACGGCAAATAGCACAAATATAGTTTGTTGGAGCTGTGGTCTGACTATACACGTTTCTAGATTGTGTGGCAACAGACGTGCTCAGGTTGGTGCACAGAATAGAACTGGAAACAGTAGAACAAATAGAAATTTTGAAGACAGACAGAGGAATTTTACAAGGCCAAGGACAGGGAACCAGAGAAATATTAAACAAAGAGTAGAACAACCAACGAACATTAGTTACGCTGGAAATAGCTGGAGACGAATTAGTATAAATAATATAGAAACACCGACACATAGTAGAGGGCAACATAGTAGTCGGGGTTTCCAGTATGATATTATTACGCTAAGGCCAAATCAAAGTTCAAACTGCTTTAGAAGACAACCACTTTATAACAACAACAGAAACTACCGCAGACGGGAGGTAAACGACGTAACGAGAAACCGAAAGTATGAAGAGAAACAACATAGCAGACCAGAAATTAATAGTTGGCAGAGACAGAATTTTTATAAGAAGAAATGGAACTGGGACTGGCCATCCAATAACAAAGATGCGAGAACGTTGCGAGATCAATGGTTTGAAATCAGAAGGTTAAGGTATGCACTTGCAAAGACAAACAAAAGAGAAAATCAGCATCAGACTAATAGAACCTTAGCTGATGATCGACAGGTATTTTCAGTTGTTAGAAGTAGACAAGAAAGAGCGACACAGACACAAACACATACAGGTAGTATGATAGATAATAACACACAGACACAGATTAATAACATAGAAAAGAAGATCCAAGTACAATTAGCCAGCAAGAAAACGAAAGAAAGTCAAACAGAGTTGGTGGAAATTATAGAGACTCCGCATGTGAAATTAGAAAAAGGAAATATGGTTGAAATTAAGAAAGATAGACAGACAACAAAGACTAAGAGGAAAGTTAGAAAGAACGCTGGGGATGGAATTGCAACTAGTCTGGTAGTCAATGTAGGTACGACTGATGGAGCAGCTTCCTCAAATAGAGACAGTGAGATTAACTCAAACCGGAGCATGAAAGCTATCGCTAGAAACAAAAAGAATATTAGTTGTATGAGTTCAGACTGCAGAGAGGTTGCTTCCTCTCTACAACATATGCTGGAACGACCATATATAGTGATTATTCAGAAGATGAGGGAGGAAGGTATAAAATATATCGGACACATACTGAAAACAATGAGCAGACAGACGCGGTAAAAACAAGAATAGCAAATAAAGGAAACAGAAAGAAAGCACTTAAGAAGAAGAATAGTAATAAACAGATAGCGGAAATCTACTCGACTATGGAAGATGACATAAGAAAGATCAGAGAATATATGACATTAAGACCTGAGTACTTTAATGACAGTCTAACAGTTGTGGATACTGAAGATGAGGTAGTTGAAGAAAGACACACAGCAGTAGCAGACAATGAAATATTTGGGTTGGATACGCTCTATAGCTTAGAATTCCGAGGGTGAGAAATAGCGTATGGCATTGTTTTGACTCACGAGATAAATATATGGTGCAGGCAATAGTGTTATTTTGGATAAAGACTCACAGCAAGTAATAGATAATTTTAAAGCTGGGGAATGGTGGAATATTCTACGTGGATACGCTATAAAGAATATCTTGTGTTTGGTTGTGGTGCGGGGAGAGTAGACAATATGGAAATTGAAAGGTCCCTTGTACGGAATGGCCGGATGGACTGGGTTGATCACGTTGAGTGATGTATAATTGTTGTGATTAAAGTAGGGTAGACTCAGCACAGAATTTGCACGGAAACAGATAAACTAATTATGAATGCTCGTACTAGACTGACGTGTTGTTTGAGATGGTTTGACTCAGAGCTTTTAGAAGAGTAAATGGAGTATAAATATGATATGACGTGATGTCTGAGATAGAATTTAAGTTTCGCTGGTTGGTTTGAGAAGCAGATATAGTAGCACTAGTGGGGGTGAAAAAATCTGAAGTTTTAATAGTGTAGGATGATGAGAGGAGGTTGAGGAGAAGTGAGTGAGCAGTTGAGTGTCAGAGTGATTTATTTGGTTATGTGGTGTCTTTGCTTGCCTAAACGTGTAGACAAACTTGTGTTCGTCGCGCTGATTAGAGAATGAAGAGTGAAGTTTTAAAACGCCGTCTGGTTAGAATGAATGGATAGAAAGATGTCAGGTTCTCAGTAATAACAGAACGAGATATACTTCATAAAGGTGTGAAGTGAGAAATTGTGTAAGATACACATGGAGGATGCAGTCTAAGCAGGCATGGTATGCGCGTATTGAAGGCAGAGGTTGACGGTGTGGCGCGTTAAATGTGTCTGACTGTGTTTTAGAGGAGGTGAATGTTGAATGTTGAATGTCGAAGCAAGTTGCTGAAGAAAATTAGGTAAGACAGAGAGTGCCATGCGTGCATATTTGCTGTTTGCTTGTGATGATTAGAGAATAGACGAGTTAGAGTGTAAAACGTGGGATGTTTGTGTTGAGTGAGGTGTGCTGGAGCAGTTGACGTAATGTAAAACTGACACGGAGAGATATAGGCTGGTTACAAATGTTGGTTGTTAGAGCTAATGTGTTGGATAGAGATGAGAAGTTGATGGAGATTGATAAGGAATTGAGGAGTTAGGTTAAGCAAGAGAAGAAGAGAGCTGCGTGATGTGACTAACCAACTGAGTCTGAGAATATTATGAATAGAAAATTGTGGAAGATAAGGTTTGAAGAATGCGGATTTTTAATAACACAGGGAAAGAGATTAAATTGTATAGGGGGTGTGTGATTGCAAAAATAGCACCTGATCTTAACAATATAGCAACAACAGTTAAAGAAAGATTGCCAATGAATAAATATCCAGATGACCCTATTAATAACCGAAATAGAAATAGAGGAAGTAGGAAAAGACGGAATGATGAATTGATCCATGCATTCAGAAAATATCAATCTCAAGTACATTCAGTAGAGAAAACAACGTCATCTTTGAAGAGAAGATAAGAGAAGCGATAATAATAATAATAATAATAATAATTATTCAGACGGATTATACTCAGATGGACAACTCGTCAGAAGAGTTAAATATACGATACCCTTAGATTTTGGTAAAGATCCGGTACAAAATCAAGTAATAACAACACCAGTTTACGATGATACTTATGAACAAGAGGAAACAATACCCAAAACTTTTATGAAGGAAGAAAATAATACGTACGATGATTATAATAGTGTTGATTCTATGGAGGAAGAGGTAACTGCCCCATTTAAAAATACCAGACAAGCAGTAAAAAGGAGAATAGAGAGACAGAGAGATAGAGAAGTTAAAAGGCAAAAGCGAATTAGAGAGAATTCATCAAGTGATGAAAATATGCCACTATTAGAAAGATCATTAAGAAGCCAAGATAGACAAATCAGATTAAATATACAAAGAAAAAAATTAGAGGCCGCCGAGAATGTAAGCACAGAAGAACAATATATGGATGAAAAATCAGAAACTGATGAAAACGAAAATGGTAGTATGAAAGGCGATATGTTGAGTTCTCCTCAGGTTAGAGAAGACATTGATGTTGAAATGGCAATAATAGAGAGAAATCTAGCGTTATTGAAAAAGTGGAGATATGGTAAATAGGGTGTTGGAGTAGACTGCAGATTGCAGGAGAAGACTTAAAATACGTGACCTGTGTTGGAAGACAAAGCAGTCTTATATTCAGTAGCTGTAGATTACAGATGTGTTAAGCTAGGTTTTCGTAGAGTATATTATTTTTGATTGAATTGGTTCTGTAAAATGGTTATTAATTGATGTTTAGAATAAGACTTGTTGTGTTTTCTTTATTTTAAGGTAATATAGCGGTCCATAAAAGAGACCGTTAATGGTTGTATTGATTTAAATTGATAATAATTTGACTATGTACATTATGTTGGGGATAAAATCATATATGTGACAATATTTAGGGGGAAAGAGTTATGTTTGGATTACGCTTGGTTTAATAACTTTTGTAACTTGTGCTTTCAGTTATTATGACTTAATTGAGTTCACCATATTAATTTGATGATTGTTAAGACTTGGTTTACAAGAAAGTTTTTATTAGTTTGTTCTGAATATAGAATAGAATTAGTAAGAGTAATAAGACGGGGCCTTATTTAAAACACTTCGTTCAGAAAATAGTTAACAAACGACTGAGGACTAGAAGAGAGACACATTCTCCTTGTGAGTAATAAGTTGTAGTAAACATGAGTACCAAAAACTTTGGCCTTGTGCTGGTAATAAGGCTGCTGCGCCAGTCAGTGTTAATGTTTTGGAATAGGGGGGGGGGGAGGGTTAATTACATGGTGGCTATGAAGTTTGGAAACACATGCCATGCTTGGATGACGGGGTTTTATAATGGGTCCTACACAAATAAAAGTTAGTAGAAATATATGGTTCTGGGGAGTTGAAATAGGAGCTGCATTAAGTCAGCATTAATTGAAAATATATGGATTAGATGCCATGTTATATTAAGGAAGAAGAAGTTAACGTGACTAACGTATATAGGTGGTATAAAAAGAGGCTGCGTTAGTCAGCATCAATGGGAATATAAGGAGCTAGTTAATTGAGAGTGGACATTAATGGGGCTGTAGATAGCAGAACATATGGTTTAGTACAAAGTTAGATACGCCCATGAATAAGGATGGTTATAATGGGATGTGAGGGGGTTAATATAGGAGCTGTGATAAGCAGCGTTAATTGGTTTAAAAAGAGTGCTGTGCCTGTCAGCATGGAGCATAGATATAGTATTAGTAAGTATGTTCATAAGAAATGAACATTGTCAAAATTATTTATGATTGAACATGAGCCATGTGAAATATAGTTATTAATGGTTGTGGATGGCAGCACAAATATTAATATTGAGTATATAAGGAAGAAATTTTGGATCGACTTAATTTATAACAAACCGAAGTATATGTTCATGAATTATAAGATGCGTTTTTAAAAAACTTTATTTATAAAGTTTTTGTGTTTGCAAGGGAGGTAAATGTGATTGCTTTCTGACTACTTCTTTATATCTTTATAACTGGGTGCGCACCCCATTCTTTCTGTCTATCCTGTGTTGTTTTGTGATGTTGAGAGGATATGAGAAGTTGCATAACGCATGACAAATTTCCAATTGTGCTTATATACCAACTGTTTTGATGAACATATGTATATATGAAATGAAATACCTAGATATATTCCTTATAAATTGTTTTAGAAAAAAATGAAATTTTGTATACATAAACGAAGAAGAAGAAGTATGACTTCACAAAGGTCTGTGAAGAAACATAGCGGTTTGCTATAAGATATAAGTAGACAAGTAGGCTCTTAGGAATAGAAAGTGTAATAACTAAAGCTCACTGGGTAATAAAGGGTTAGTTTAGGATGAGTAAGCAGGTTGAGAGAAATACATTAGGTCAGTAGGTTAGGGGTTAAGACTTTTTAAGAAAAAGTCTTGTTGAGGATAGGGAGGAATGTAACAGAGCACCATCTCTGTTGGGGATTTAGGGAGTTAATGGATGCTGTGCAAAATGGGGAAATAGGTTTGTGAACGCGTGAGCACGATTAGTTTTAGGTAACTAGGTCGCTCACGCGTTGACGTAAACAGTCTTCCATATTAGCCGTCCATAAGAACAAGACGTATGATTTTCATCTGGACGGTATTTTTATAAACTGATGTCAAATAAACTTGAATACATCGTCAAGTTGGACTTTGTTATCTATCGACACGTGCCATCAATTGTATACAGCAGCCTTGTCATTCTATAACACTGTTATACTAGGTTGTTGGAAATCGACAATACTAAACCGAAGAGGCCGCTGCCCAGGCCGAATATCGTAATGAAAATAGCTGCGCATTAAAATAATATTTACGTCGAATGTGAGTCGGGCTTAGCCTCATTTGGATCCTCACCCGTGCTACGGAGTTTGTGCACCACGTGGAGATTGTGTTCGCGTGATCAATGGAAGAACACTCGATCATTTATTTGAATATCCGTGTGCACCGAAAGGGATACTCTACCACACACAGACATACACACACACACACACACATACTTACACACAGACAGACACACACACATACACACATTCACACACACACACACATATATATATATATATATATATATATATATATATATATATATATATATATATATGTGTGTGTGTGTGTGTGTGTGTGTGTGTGTGTGTGTGTGTGTGTGTGTGTGTGTGTGTGTGTGCATGTGTGAATTGCCCACGATTCTAAGTCGTGTAACAGTCATGTTGTGTTTCAGATATGCAAATGTTCTCGTGCAAAAGAGATGGAGGGTTTTTATTGCAATAATATTGCTATCTTCATTATTGTACCTGTATAGTAGCATGGTAAGTTCTGTTTGTGACTTTACAAATGAAAATCATCGTTATAACCATTCATGTTTTAGCGTGTATGCCTGTCATGTATATATTTAATTAAACGCGAAGGGGTTGCGGACGCAGTTCGTAATCTCGCATACCACGTTCGAAACAAATCTTCAGGCGATTTGGCAGCAGACTGCCTTGCGTTGAGTTTTTTAAATGAAATGTTATGGTTGCCGCTCGTTCAGAAAGCAATGGCAAACTACTGAATGTAGGCTTGTCCAGAAATCACGAATAGCCAAAAATGCTGTGGTTGATTGCTAAGTCCTGTATAGGATATGCAACAAACTTATAACACATCAATGCTTGAAATCAATAATGTCAAGTACATAGTGCCAGGAATATGAAGTATATGGTGAACCCCCAAAAAAGTGTAAAATAGACAGTTTCCAAAATGTGAACACCGAAGAAAACTTCCTCATAAACTGCAGCATGTTAAGAAAATTGAAATAACTTGAGCATGGTGGCTTGCAAAGAACAGTCATGGAAGGTATGGTTTCTGAAAGAAGATTTCAGAGTCGACCAGCGCGCAGATGGACACGCTATATTAAAGACACTTTTGGAGGCTAGCATGGCCGAATGGATTAGAGCGTTTGCTCTTAAACTTCCGATGTTCTATTGCCGTGGTAGCGGGTTCAACCCCTACACCGGTCAGCGAGGGACACTGGTAATAGGCAAAGCTAATCCATACTAATCAGACACAAAAATCAGTCCTAGTGCACTAGAAGTAGTTGTACGTGTATGGATTACGCTTGAGTTCAAATCGAGCGAACGCAAAAAAAAAATAAGTGCAACTTTCTAAAGCCATCATAATACTAACCTACAGTTCTTCCACTTTGTTTCTAGCACCGAATACCGGACCGAGAAACTGGAGGTGTCTTTCTTTTTAAATTTAAAATAAGTTGCATATCCCTTACAGGACGTTGCAGTAAACACCAGCATTTTTCAGCTGTTGTTGATATTCTTGGTTTAGAAAATAAGTTCATTAAGCTGTTTATTTAATTATTTTTGGGATCTCTACATACCAACAAGTATTGAGATGTATTCTTCTTGATATTTTTAGCAATATCAACAAGTGATGAGATGTATTCTACCTGATATTATGACCAATATTTTATTCAGCATTCCCGTTTATTGTATCAGCATAAAAATCCAGTAGCTGCAGTCATAAAGTGTAACAATCAGTTTTACTAGAAAATTATTATAAATTACAGAGGGATGCCAAGAGTACAAAAAGTTTATCAGCAACGAGTTGTAGGCACATCTACTGGCACACAGAAGTGACCGTAATCTCAGGGATGAGTTAGCCAAGAGTAAATGTTAGTTATGTCTTTTACAAGGCGCCGAAATCAACCCCATCATGTATTGATTTCTTGTGATTTACTAAGCATTGTTAGTTAAGTAGTTTGCCATTGCCTTCCAAACAGCCGACGCCTTATACCATTAAAAGCAAAAAAAGACAGTGTGCTTCCAAACTGCCCACAGCTGATCTGATTTCGAACCACGACTTTTGTTTTAGAATATGAGAATACTGCTCATCCTATGTAGATACATTGCCTAGTTTGAACCTCGCTGTGAGACCTGCCCATATGTGCTGCACACTACTGCTTTTTTTTATTCTTACCGGGCAGGTCTTTTTTTTTGTTTCTTTCTGGACTTTAGTGATTAGGTACGTCGATCAATCAAGTGTCATCTGCACAATGAAGGTCACCTGCATTGGATCTCCATCACTTTCTAACTTTCGCTTTAGTTGTACACTCTGATAGGCTGGTGCTCGTTGACGTGTTGTCATCACGTTGTTTCGTTGTCTGCATCTTACTTGCTTGCCTTAAACTCTCCTGTCAGTGCCGTTTTTGTAAGTCTTATATATAAATTGCGATCTCCGTCTGTCTGTCTGTCTGTCTGTCTGTCTGTCTGTCTGTCTGTCTGTATGTCCATATGTCCTTTATGCGCTCGCGAACGGCCCATCCGATTGAGATGAAATTTTCTACACGTCTTCCTTTCATTCCAGTGCAGCCCACTGTCATATTTTTTAGTGTGAAATCGGCTGCTTACCCAATATTATTTCATTTTCATTTTTCATTATAATTTCATATATCTCAGGGGACTTAACTCTGTAAAAGTTATTTCAAGGGGCATAACTTTTCTGTATAACTTATAGTCATATTGTGGCATCGTTTTCAAAGATTTATAAACTCTTTGTCCATAGTTATATACCGGCATATGAGTTATAATAAATAATGATACAATCTTTAAGGCATTTTCAAAGTTTTCATAAAAATAATGCATAATGCATAACATTGTAACTCATCTTTTTATGCTTAAAGAATAAATAAATAATAGTTACCTTATCTCTATCAAGTTTGAAGATTTTATATTTCTTTACACTGTCGCCAACTCTAAGAAGACATGGAACAACTTCAGCCATTATTAAATCTACAGGCATATGCGTTATATTCCTCCTCCTCCTCCTCTCCCCTCCTCCACCTCCTACCCTCTTCCTCTTCCCCTCCCCTCCTCCCTCTCCCTCCTCCATCCTCCTCTTCCCTCTTTCTCCTCCTCCTCCCTACTCCTCCCTCTTCCTCCTCCTCTTTCCTCCTCCTCCCTCTTCCTCCCTCTTCCTCCTCCTGCCTCCTCGCCCTCCTCCCTCCTCCTAATCACTCCTCTTCCTTCCTCCTCCCTTCTCCTCCTCTCTCCTCCTCCTCCCTCCTCCTCCTCCTACGTCCTCCCCTCCTCCCTCCTCCTCCTTCTCCTCCCTCTTCCTCCCTCCTCCTCCCTATTCCTCCCTCCTCCTCCTCCCTCTTCCTCCCTCTCCTCCTCCCTCTTCCTCATCCCTCCTCCTCCCTTCTCCTCCTCCCTTCTCCTCCTTCCTCCTCATCCTCTCTCTTCCTCCTCCTCCTCCCTCCACATCCCTCCTCATCCCTCTTCCTCTTCCTCCCTCCTCCTCCTCCCCCTCCTTCTCCTCCCTCCTCCTTCTCCCTCCTCCTTCTCCCTCTTCCTCCTCCCTCCTCCTCCCTCCTCCTTCTCCCTCCGCCTCCTCCCTCCTCCTCCCTCCTCCTCCCTCCTCCTCCTCCATCTCCCTCCTCCTCCCTCTCCTCCTCCCTCCTCCTCCCTCCTCCTCCCCCTCCTCCTCCTGCGTTCTTCTCCTCCCTCCTTCTCCCTCCTCCTCCTCCTCCTTCTCCTCCTCCTCCTCCTCTTCCTCCTCCCTCTTCCTCCTCCCTCCTCCTCCTCCTCCTCCCTCTTCCTCCTCCCCTCCTCCTCCCCTCCTCCTCCCACCTCCTCCTCCCTCCTCCTGCCTCCTCCTCCTCCTCCTCCTCCTTCCTCCTCCTCCTCCTCCTCCTCCTCCTCCTCTCTCCTCCTCCTAATCCCTCCTCCTCCCTACTACTCCTCCTCCTTCCTCCTCCCTCCTCTTCCCTCCTCCTCCTCTCTCCGCCTATCTCTTCCTCCCTCCTACTCCTCCCTCCTCCTCCCTCCTCCACCTCCCTCTTCCTCCTCCCAGCTCCTACTCCTCCTTTTTCTTCTTCTTCTGCTGCTGCTGCCGCTGCTCCATTTACCCAAGTTAATTGTTGGGGAAGATGTAAAGATCTTTCAAGTGCTCTTTCTAATGCTTTTTGTAAGTTGGTCTTCGTTTATCTAAGGTTGTTCTAACTGCAACCAATAAATGATTAGACAGACAGACAGACAGACAGACAGACAGACAGACAGACAGACAGACAGACAGACAGACAGACAGACAGACAGACAGACAGACAGTCGGGAACGGGAACTTATATGACTACTTATATGAATTAAATGAGATGCTCCCCATCAGGGGCTGGGCGAAGCCGGGCCGGATCAGACAGACAGACAGACAGATAGACAGACAGACAGACAGATAGATAGTCGGGAACGGGAACGTGAGCTTATATGACTACTTATATGAATTAAATGAGATGCTCCACACCAGGAGCTGGGCGATGCCGGGCCGGGTCAGACAGACAGACAGACAGACAGACAGACAGACAGACAGACAGACAGACAGACAGACAGACAGATAGTCGGTAACGGGAACGGGAACTTATATGACTACTTATATGAATTAAATGAGATGCTCCCCACCAAGGACTGGGCGAAGACGGGCCGGGTCAGCTAGTATTTTTATAAACCAATCGAGGCTTATTTAGTCAACATATCGTCGGCCGCCTTTACTTCCAAGAACATATCCTCGCACTCGTTTTAGGCTTGGTTGATCTGGTTGACTCCTCTAGATGGATAATCTACACTTGACCGACAGTCACGCATTATCAGCAATGTAGCAGAAATATACGTTTCTGTAGAACACGAGGCATTCTGACCTCGTCCTTCAAAAATTAAAATGTGGCTAAGAAACTCTTCTACGGTGTTTGTGTGAAATAAATTAACTTATTCTAATTTACAACCAGATAACCATAGAAAATGAGATTGTTGAAGATGGAAACAGTAACGGCTTTAAGGATGCAGACTTTAATACTCAACATCCTGCCCTGAAGGTAAGATAAAGAAAGAAGATAAAAAGAAGTGTATAATTACTGTCGTTGTCTTTTTTTTGTGTGGAGCGCTGGCAGAGTGGCTAGAATGTCGGGCTTTCCTTCGGGAGACCCGAGTTCGAATCCTCGTTAAGGTGTGAAATTTTTTTGTTTTCTGTCCAAGGCAAAAAGAAAACTCTAATCTGCAAAGTTGGCGGCGACTGCACTAGCCATGCGGCCTTAATTCCTCAGGCTCGAGACTCCCCCCTCCCCCTGAAAACACCGCAGGGTATCATAGGCAATAAATGACAGTTGGCAATTTAGCTTTTGTAAACATTTACCTTCTATTTGAATGTGGATTGTAACAATTTGTAACAGTATTTAGCACTATGTATAGAGCAATATGAATGTGATTGCCTGTTGTTATTGAAGTCAGAAGTAAAAGAACCCTTTCTACGCCATGAGGCGCTAAGGGTTTATGTTGCCAGTCCATATTGTTTAGTCCAATTTGCACTCATAATGGGATATGTTGCCAGTCCATATTGTTTAGACCAATTAGCACTCAATGGGGGATATGTTGCCAGTCCATATTGTTTAGACCAATTAGCACTCAAGGGGGATATGTTGCCAGTCCATATTGTTTAGACCAATTAGCACTCAATGGGGGATATGTTGCCAGTCCATATTGTTTAGACCAATTAGCACTCAATGGGGGATATGTTGCCAGTCCATATTGCTTAGACAAACTGGTACTCAATGGGGGATATGTTGCCAGTCCATATTGTTTAGACCCATTAGCACTCAATGGGGGATATGTTGCCAGTCCATATTGCTTAGAGCAAATGGCACTCAATGAGGAATATGTTGTCAGTCCATATTGTTTAGACCAATTAGCACTCAATGGGGATATGTTGCCAGTCCATATTGTTTAGACCAATTAGCACTCAATGGGGGATATGTTGCCAGTCCATATTGTTTAGACCAATTAGCACTCAATGGGGGATATGTTGCCAGTCCATATTTCTTAGACCAATTAGCACTCAATGGGGGATATGTTGCCAGTCCATATTGTTTAGACCAATTAGCACTCAATGGGGGATATGTTGCCAGTCCATATTGCTTAGAGCAAATAGCACTCAATGAGGGATATGTTGCCAGTCCATATTGTTTAGACCAATTAGCACTCAATGGGGGATATGTTGCCAGTCCATATTGTTTAGACCAATTAGCACTCAATGGGGGATATGTTGCCAGTCCATATTGTTTAGACCAATTAGCACTCAATGGGGGATATGTTGCCAGTCCATATTGTTTAGACCAATTAGCACTCAATGGGGGATATGTTGCCAGTCCATATTGTTTAGACCAATTAGCACTCAATGGGGGATATGTTGCCAGTCCATATTTCATAGACCAATTAGCACTCAATGGGGATATGTTGCCAGTCCATATTGTTTAGACCAATT
>JACEFZ010020781.1:40000-42210 GCA_014155875.1 Cepaea nemoralis
AGATAGGCGCTTGTTGTTTGTGACACAATGTTTCAATTAAGTGGAATAAATGTGCAGGACACAGAATGTCTCTTGATATTACGGAATTTCTGATGCTGGACACAATCGAAAGCTTTACTGTAGGCTAGAAAACAAGCATGACGATTTGCACTGTGCTCTCTGCGTTTCTCAAATATGGTTTTCATAGTGAGAGTACGGACCCTGGATCATTCGCCCTGTCTGAAAGTTGTTTATACTTCATGTAATTCATATTCTAAATTAGATCAATCCCCTTCAGGGTGATTTATTGGATATTTTCCTAGCATGGCTTATTAGTGCGGAAGTCGGTACACAGTTGTAGATTTCCTTTCTTTTGGGAAAGGACAGTTGATTGTTCTCTTCCTAGCTGTGAGCGTTGTTTCAGATATTCACACTTAATGCATGATATAAACAGATGCTGGTTCCCCCTTTTGCTTGTGTTCTGTTGTTAAATATACTGTTAAAAAAATGTTAAAAATTAAAATTAAAAAATTTAAAAAACAATATTATTGCGGTTTCAATTGCAAACATACGAACAGTTTTTTGACGATGCTTATTCGCCCATTGCAGTCGGTTCTGGCGATGCCGGTCCGTAAGAACAGGACCTCCTGGGTCCAGTGTCGTGCAGCCGGTTCCTGACCTTTTGATCTGAAATTCGACGAGCTCCTGGAATTGGCTGGACTGTGGAGGAGGCATATGCAAATCGATTCCTAAGGTGACGCATCCGTATGAAGCGGTCTTCGGCAGCAGTTGTGATTCTGGGTCTTCCACTGCGCGGTCAGTTTCTTGAAATCGCCTCCAAAGGCGACTAATGGTGCTTTTAACCACATTAAATTTTTTGACTACTATACTTTGTGACTGTCCATCCAATGATGATGAGTCGTTGTTCTGTAGTGAGATGAGCCATACTTGCGCATTGAATTTTCAACTGAACTTATTCGAGGAGCATCAATCGTGTATAGGCATTCAATAATATGGCCAGAGAGTTTTGTATTCAGTAAGTTTCCCTGATTATCATGAACCTGTCACGAGTTATTGTCACAAATGTTGTTTTGACCTTGACCTCTTTAATGAACTCACGAATAATGAGGTGAGTACAATTCAGGTAACCACGAGAAGTTAATGACCATATGAACACAGTCGATAGGTTGACTGATGTCCAATCTGCGAATATCTTTCATAAAAGTAACATAAAAAATGTTTCGTTTTTCTTTACAGTATATATTATCACGGCCTGGTTACTTCCCTTTCTTTTTACCTTTGTTATGGTGATCGCAGTTCTTCTTTCCTGGCCCTTTAAGCAATGGTATATTGTCAGATCTAGATCCATTTCACAACGGTACTTTCTAATATATAATAACTTACTATTAAAGTATTGCAATTTATAGTAGCTATTACTTGTATTGATGGTTTAAATGTTGTGAAAGTCCCTATTACGAGTGTCCCCCGCCATCAGGCGAGCCAACTCCTGAGTTACTTGTAATTTACGTCCCTACGTCAAGGACGAGAAGGCAACATTTACATCCAATTGACCAAAGTAGGGAGAGAAACTCCAACCTGTCCATCAGTGCACTTCAGTTTAAGGGCGAACCCTCTATAATTTTTCGACTTCTTCTCATAACTGATGGATAACATACTTTGATTCTATTAACACTCCTTCACCCCAATACACTATACATTACGGATTACTTATTTTAAGTCATAAAATAATATATGTTGTTCCCATTTATAATTTAATCCATAGGATGTGCATCAAAGCAAATTGTATGGCAAATTTAAACTGCCCTTCATATTTCAAGAAGACGAACTGCACTTACGGCTTATTGTAAGACCTCGCTTTTCGCGAAACCACCCACAGAGTTCAGTCTGCGATAAGGAGGCGCTTGCAGCATATGGACACAAGAAGAAACGTATAGTTTTTTATAACCCGCCAGACTGGCCCGTAACTGACCACAATATGTCTTACTGTGAATGCTCACACTGTGAAATTGTGTATAGTAACAACATCACACAGGCTGATATCGTCCTTTTTCACGGTGTTCGACTCAGTATTAGACAGCCACCAGAGAGACCTAGAGGTCAAATATGGGTTGCTGTTGGAAGTGAAGCGCCGATATATTATACTGGATTGTTGCATACCGGTAAGTAGAATTTTAGGGTTTTTTTGGAATTTTATTTTTTTTTTTTTTAAA
>JACEFZ010020782.1:0-12500 GCA_014155875.1 Cepaea nemoralis
CTTCTTTTCCCCCCCTCCTCCCCCCTTCCTCCCCCCCCCCTTCCTCCCCCTCCTCCCCCCTCTCCCCCTCCCCAATCCCCCCCCCTTTCTTCCCTTTCCCCCTTCCTTTCCCTTTCCCTCTCCCTCTCCTACTCTTTTCCCTCCACCTCTCTCCTCCTCTCCTCAATCCTCCTCTTCCCTCCTCCTCCCCTCCTCCCTCCTCCTCCCTCTTCCGCCTCCCTCCTCCTCCCTCTCCTCCTCCCTCCTCCTCCTCCCTCCTCCTCCCTCCTCCTCCTCCCTCCATATCCCTCCTCCCTCTTCCTCCTCCTCCCTCCTCATCCTCCCTCTTCCTCCTCCTCCTCCCCCTCCTTCTCCTCCCTCCTCCTCCCTCTTTCTCCTCCCTCCTCCTTCTCCCTCCGCCGCCTCCCTCCTCCTCCTCTCTCCTCTTCCTCCATCCTCCTCCTCCCTCTCCCGCTTCCTCCCTCTCCCACCTCCTCCCCCTCCTCCTCCTGCGTTCTCCTCCTCCCTCTCCTTCTCCCTCCTCCTCCCTCTTCCTCCTCCCTCCTCCTCCCCCTCCTCCCTCTTTCCTCCTCCTCCCTCCTCCTCCTCTCTCCTCCTCCTCCCTCATGCTCCTCCCTCCTACTCCTTCCTCCTTCCTCCTCCTCCCGCTTCCTCCTCCTCCCTCCTCCTCCTCCCTCCTACTCCTCCCTCCTCCTCCTAATTCCTTCTCCTAATCCCTCCTCCTCCCTCCTATTCCTCCCCACTCCTCTTTCCTCCTCCTCCTCTCTCCGCCTATCTCTTCCTCCCTCCTCCTCCCTCATCCTCGCTCCTCCACCTCCCTCCTCCTCCTCCCTCCTCCGACTCCTCCTTTTTCTTCTTCTGCTGCTGCTGCTGCCGCCGCTCCATTTACCCAAGTTAATTGTTGGGGGAAGATGTAAAGATCTTTCAAGTGCTCTTTCTAATGCTTTTTGTAAGTTGGTCTTCGTTTATCTAAGGTTGTTCTAACTGCAACCAATAAATGATTAGACAGACAGACAGACAGACAGACAGACAGACAGACAGACAGACGGGAACGGGAACTTATATGACTACTTATATGAATTAAATTAGATGCTCCCATCAGGGACTGGGCGAAGCCGGGCCGGGTCAGACAGACAGATAGACAGATAGATAGTCGGGAACGGGAACGGGAGCTTATATGACTACTTATATGAATTAAATGAGATGCTCCACACCAGGAGCTGGGCGATGACGGGCCGGGTCAGACAGACAGAAAGACAGACAGACAGACAGACAGACAGATAGATAGATAGATAGATAGATAGATAGATAGATAGATAGATAGATAGATAGATAGATAGATAGATAGATAGATAGATAGATAGAACGAACGAACGAACGAACAAACTTTATTTTCAAAGGGTTAAGAATTGGGCACGCAGGCCCGTCTAACATTCTGCCCTTCTATCACTCTCTTTCATACATTATTTCATTCACACATCATTCAAGGCTAACAGAGAACAGCAACAATATAAAAGATATGCATTATAAAGGCATGGGCAAAATGCGAACATCAAAACTACACGACACAGTAAAATTAGCTAATGGTCTGACACTTGTTATTAGCCATGTGGAATATACTGGCCTACCAAAAGGGGACTGGCTGTTATACTAGGGTTTTGTTATTATTATTATTATCTCTATTATTAAGGGGGAAGATAATCCGTACTGAGATAGTGTTCGAGTAATTTGCGATTATATGAATAGGGATTGGTGATGTCTTTGATTTCTTGTGGAAGATTGTTCCACAGCTGAGCTGCAGAGTACGTTAAGCTTGTTTTGTATAAGTCAATCCTAGGCTTCGGAATGTGTAATATATTTAAACGTTTACTGTGTCTAGCATTATATTTAAACAATGGCCAAAGGGAATTTGGGGCATTCCGATGCAGGATTTTGTGAATTAGTTTAGCTTTATTGAAAAGCAGGCGTTTGCGGAGTGGTAGTAACTGAAGGCGTTTATACAGGCTAGGATTGTCAGATAAATGTTTGTTATAAATTAGACTCATGGCCCGTTTCTGGAGTGAGTAAAGTCGCTTGGTGTTTGAATTAGAACAACCGTCCCAGATTGTAGAGCAGTAGTCAAAGTGTGTCTGTATATGAGAAGTATAGAATAGTTTCCTTGTGTCCTTATCAAGGAAGTTTTTAATTTTGGCGAGTTGGTAGACCTTTTTCGCTGTTTGTTTAATACGCGCTTGAACGTGGGAATTAAAGGTTAGGTTTCTATCAATGATTATGCCTAATGTTTTGTGCTCAATTACACTTTCTACTGGCATGTTATCGATGTGAAGTTGAAGTGATGTGTGTGAGCTTAGAGTTTGAAGTCTTTGTCTGGTTGTTAGTAACATTGATTTTGTTTTAGTGATGTTAATTTGCATACGGTTTGAATAGCTCCACCTAACTACATTATTTAATTCTTGTTGTAAAGACGACTCCAATAAAATACAGTTTTCAGCATTTGTTTACACTGTACAGTCGTCTGCAAATAGATCGCAGGACGACGAAAGATGTAAAGGTAGATCGTTAATATATATGGCAAACAATAGAGAGCCAAGAATAGAGCCTTGCGGTACTCCAATATTGAAGGTAGTGGTATGAGACAGACATTTATTATGTGTTACTACTTGCTTTCTGTTTGATAGAAAAGATGATATTAGAGTGACTACATTAGGGCCAATTTTCATTGTCTCAAGTTTTTTAATTAAAATAACATGGTCTATCATATCAAATGCTTTCTTGAAATCAATAAACACAGTTCCACATAGACTGTTGTTGTTTATATTCTGGTGCCAATTTTCTATCATGTTTGTTAGGGCCGTATGGCAAGAATATTTTGGTCGAAATCCTGATTGGTTGTCAACAATAAGCTTGTTGCGAACTAAATACTGTAATGTTAATTTATGGATGTGTTTTTCTAGTGGCTTAGATAGTGGTGATAGTAAGGAAATGGGTCTGTAATTGTTCGGGAGATCATTGTCCAATGAACCAGATTTAAGAAGAGGGTACACTTTAGCGATTTTGAGAGCTGATGGAAAGTGGCCTTTGGTGAGACACTGATTATATACATAGGTTAGTGATATACAGATCACTGGCGCAGCACAACGGAGAATCCGGTTGCTGATTCCATCTAACCCAGATGAGGTTGTGTTTTTTAGGTTACTGAGGTAAGTGAATACCTCAGTGATTGTCATTAGCGGTATGTCGGAAAGAATATCGCCGGAGCATCTATTCTCGCAAAACGATGACAGTAAAGATAAGTTGCAAGGAGAATTAGGTATTGAAGCCTTCAACTGGTCTATGTCAGTTTGAAAAAAATTACTGAATTGGTCGCATGTAATATGATTTGATGGTAAAGAATTTCGGAAGTTATACTTGTTTGTCAAGGTGTTAATTGCCTTCCATATATCCTTACTATTTGTTTTATCCATTACTAAGTTCTTAAAGTAATTTTTCTTTTCCCGTCGTATGGTATATTGAACTTTGTTTCTAAGAGTACGGTATGCCCTGAGATCCCGCTTTTTATGTGCTTTATCTCTGTCTCTCATAATTTCAAGTATTTCCTGGGTGATCCAAGGTGGCTTGGCGTGGTGTTTTACTCGAACTTCCTTGATTGGCACATGTCTATCAAAAACATCAATAAATGTTTTCATCCAGAATTCCAGAGCATCATCCGGGTCAGGAAGCTGACAAACATTGTCTAGAGGTGAACTGAGCAAGTCATGTAAAAATGCGTTTTGGTTGAAATGTTTGTAACTTCTATATTTTACACTTATGTGTTTATGTTTAGGAGTTTTAATTCCTTGTTTAGACCACATGCAGCATATTGGGTAGTGATCGCTCATTGCACAATTGGGTACAGCGCATTCTATGATGTTGTCTGAGCAAGTTACATAAATGTGATCTATGACTGTTGAAGATGACTTTGTTACTCTAGTAGCCTGTTGTACTATTTGTTGGAAATTGTATGATGCAATTATATTTCCCCATATTATGTTGGATTTGTTGGTGTCAATGTTAAAGTCTCCGAGTAGTATAATTTCCTTCCCGGAAGCGAAAACCACATCCATCATGGTAGTGAAGTTTTCGTACCAGACATGTCCAGCACTGGGATTTCGATAGAGGTAACCAATTATCAGGGGTGTGTCTATCAGGGATAGATAGATCGATAGATAGATAGATAGATAGATAGATAGATAGATAGATAGATAGATAGATAGATAGATAGATTAGATAGATAGATAGATAGATAGATAGATAGATAGATAGATAGATAGATAGATAGATAGATAGATAGATAGATAGTCGGGAACGGGAACGGGAGCTTATATGACTACTTATATAAATTAAATGACCTCTTCCTCCCTCCTCCTCCCTCATCCTCCTACCTACTCCTCCTCCTCCTCCCTCCTCCTCCCTCCTCCTCATCCCTCCTCCTCCTCCCTCCTCATCCTCTCTCCTCCTCCCTCTTCCTCACTCCACATCCCTCCTCTTCCTCCCTCTTCCTCCTCCTCCCTCCTCATCCTCCCTCCTCCTCCTCCCCCTCCTTCTCACTCCTCTTCTCCCTCCGCCTCCTCCCTCCTCCTCCTCTCTCCTCCTCATCCTCCCTCCTCCTCCTCCCTCCTCCTTTTGCCTCCTCCCTCCTCCTCCTCTCTCCTCCTCATCCTCCCTCCTCCTCCCTCCTCCTCCTCCCTCCTCCTTTTCCCTCTTCCTCCTCCTCCTTTTCCTCTTCCTCCCTCCTCCTCCTCTCTCCTTCCTCTCCCTAATCCTCCCTCTCCCTCCTCCTCCCCTCTTCTCCTCCTTTCTCCTCCTCCTTCTCCTCTCTCCTCCCTTCTCCTCCTCCCTCCTCCCCCTCTTCCTCCTCCCTTCTCCTCCCTCTTCCTCCTCCTCCCTCCTCCTCCTCCCCTCCCTCCTCCTCCCTCCTCCTCTCTCCTCATCCTCCTCCCTAGTCCTCCTTCCTCCTCCCTCTTCCTCCTCCTCCTCCCTCCTCCTCCTCCCTCCTCCTCCCTCCCCCTCCTCCTCCTAATCCCTCCTCCTCCTACTCCTCCCTCCTCCTCCTCCACCCTCCTCCTCCTCCTAATCCCTCCTCCTCCTCCCTCCTCCTCCCTCCCCCTCCCTCCTCCTCCTCCCTACTCCGATTCCTCCTTTTCCTTCTTCTGCTGCTGCTGCTGCCGCCGCTCCATTTACCCAAGTTAATTGTTGGGAGAAGATGTAAAGATCTTTCAAGTGCTCTTTCTAATGCTTTTGTAAGTTGGTCTTCGTTTATCTAAGGTTGTTCTAACTGCAACCAATAAATTATTAGACAGACAGGCAGACAGACAGACAGACAGACAGACAGACAGACAGACAGACAGAGAGGGACGGACGGACAGACAGACAGACAGACAGACAGACAGACAGACAGACAGACAGACAGACAGACAGACAGACAGACAGACAGACAGATATTTGGGAACGGGAATGGGAGCTTATATGACTACTTATATGAATTAAATGAGATGCTCCCCACCAGGGATTGGGCGAAGCCGGGCCGGGTCAGCTAGTAAATATATAAAATGAATAATAAAATAAAATAAAATACACACAAACGCGTACAATACAACACAGGACGGCCGACGTTTCGATTCTCAGAATCTTTGTCAATGACAGCACACCACAGATAGCTAACACAACGAAATACAGCACACACAAAAACACTACTCCGATGCCATGTGGGGCAGAAAAGATGGCTTTGCCAGCTGCGAAGGCGCTCCACTATTCCATATCATCTATGGAGATTTTCGGTTTAGTTACTCCATTTATTACTAGTAGTATTAGTCTATCTGCATTATTTGTTATTGCTATTTTAATTATTTTGATAACTAGATGTAACATTTGAATTTTTTTTCTAACGGCAGCTTCTTTTACAAAATGGACATCGCAGTCGGTATTGTAACGTTAGCTGCCCTTTTACAAGTAGTTTATTTAATGGCACAAGCCGTAGTATACACATTCAGTGTTGCCATCTCCCTTTGATGAAAAAGAACTAAAATCGACCCAAAAAAGCTCTAAAAAGCACCAACAATTTTTGGAAAGCACCAAAAAAAAAAAAAAAAAAAAAGCACCAACTGTTTTTATTACAAATGTTACAAGGTAGCACATTATAATTTATTATTATCACTTCATATTACAATGAAGTTTATTCCAGATCTGCAAAATCCCAATCAGAACTACTTTCGAGCCAAAAAATCACCAAATTGCAATACTATTTTTTGGGAAATCACTAAAACAAGCACTGGTGGTATTCATTCAAAATGTTATAAAGTAGCACATTATAATTTATTATTATCACTGAATATTAGAATGAAGTTTATTCCAGATCTGCCAAATCCCAGTCAAACAATTCCTCTTCAGTTTCTGTAGCTATTTCCTGCTGTGTTTGCTCCTGCGATGATGAGGATGAGGAGGATGATTGAAAGAAACATGTATATGCCTCCTGTGATCCAATTTTTCGCAGAATATCCTTAAGTAGTGTATAATCATGACAGCATTTGCCATATCTTTTCATTCCATATCTAATAGTCAAAACAGCTGTCATACTCTTTATGCTAAGTCTATTCCGCAATTTTGATTTTATAACTCTCATCTGACTGAAAATACGCTCCACGTCCGCATTAGAATGAGGTAAAATGAGCACAGTTAAAGCTAAATCTGTAAGATCTTGGAAGGATTTTCACCGGTGGCATCCCTGTATGAGGCTATTTCTGCCCACAGTCCAAGTGTGCCAGAGGTCTGTGTCCACTGCATATGATGAAGTTTTCTCCACTGGAAATCGATGCGGGTGAGAGTAGCTGCATCTTCTACAAACATTTTAGCAAGATCCAATATACAGGGCTTCATTGGCTGTAGACATTCACTTCCACTAAGACATGACATGGACTGCAACACTCGAACGTTATCGGGTGTACGTAAACGCAGCTGTGTCAATAGGTCTATTAAAAACTGGATGCACCTTCCACGAATTTCTTTCTCATCGGAAAACTTGTAGTCTGCTATTTCTTTCTCAAACTCATAACCTAGATTGGGATTAGGATCTAAATAATCTTGAATAGCATCACTTTCTGTTATTTTTTCCCCAGGAATAGCAATCTTTGAACTGATAGAATCAATGAACTGGACAAGATCGCCGAGTAGTTTTGTTGGATCCTGTATATCTGCTTCGAATTTCTTATTCACACTTTGAACTTCTCCGAGAATATGCTTGAGAAATATGAGATACACATAGTTTTTCATGTTGCTAAACATAGAATGTAGAAGTTCTGCTGTATAACAGCGCTCGTTGAGTCTTGCTACATCAAAATGAGTTCTGAGCTCGACCCACTGCTGCAATATTCTGACAATGGCAGATAGAATGGACATCCATCGTGTCTGGCTTAATTGAACAATCTTTAGCGGATGTTGTCCATCATTTATTGAAGCAAAAAGCTCCCTGTACTTTGCTTGACGAAGACTTGAGTGAGAAAACCAGTTATATGTTTCTCTAATCATGAACTCTATGTTCCTGGGCAGACAAGCAGCTGCAGCCTGTGACACTGCCAGCTGAAGGGAATGACATACACACCTAATTAGTACCAGATGACGAACTTCGGATTTTAATTTTGTATATACTCCATTGTTTACACCTGTCATGACAGACGCATTGTCAGTGCCGAGTGCAACTAGTCTTTGCAGCTCAAGTCCATTCTTGTTTAAACAATCTTTTAACGCATTGCATATTGCCTGTGCATTGCAGTCACTCAGTTCAACTAAATCTAAGTAAGTAACCACAAACTGCTTTCTTGTCTCTGAATAGTACCTAATAGCTACTCCAAGTAGCTTAGTTTCAGAAATGTCATTGCTCTCATCAATCAAGCTGTATTTACATTTGCCAATATCAGCTGTCAAGTCTGTTGTGAAATATGGTGCAAGTACATTTGAAATAACTGCTCTGCATTTAGTTCTCCTAAGCTTAAAGTTCTTGCAACCTTTGCTGTCACCAAAGTGTACCTTGCAGAGTTCACTTAAATGGTCAACAACGCGAAGCGAACAATGGCCAGCTATGAACAAACTCATGCATCCTTCTGTTTCTTTGACATCATCTTTCAGTTTGTCAAATGCAATTGTTGTTTGCCTTTGTGTACTGAATGGTTGTTCGGCTTTCTGATGTTTCGTTGTATTCTTGTGCCTCTCAATATCATTTAACCTGGCTGCAATGGAATATTTGCAATATTTGCAAAAACACTTAATATTATCCCCTTCTACTTTTAACAACCATTTTTGAAATCTCGTGTCACTGAGCCACTGTTCTCTGAAATGTTGACAATATTTCTTGCTCATGGTGAAACACAAATAAGCTTAAATGAAAGGATCATGTAGACACCACAAAATTATGAACTCGATTACAAGCTAATGTATTGTCGTTTGGACTTGTCTGCAAAATGGCGTTCGCTTTCAGCTAAATCGTATTAAAGGGAGTTAAATTAGTTGAATATTGCGCGGTAACGTACTAAGACTGTTTTATTCCATTGCTTCAGTTCAAATTCGGCTTTTTAGTGTTCCCAAAATGAATTTTAAAGTAATTTTTACCCACCCCAAAAAAGCACCAAAAAAATTTTGTGAAGCACTAAATTTACGCGGCCGCGCTAAAAGGAAAATTTTCGCACTAACTGACTTGAAAAAGCACTAAATTTAGCGCGAAAAGTACTAAAATGGCAACACTGTACATTCCCCGACGGTATAGTGTTGAATTTTTTTAATTTTTTTTTGAAGAAATATTTTCAAAATGTCATAGATCTTTATTGCAGACTTCAACATATACAATGAATTCCAAATTGTGCTAACAATCAATCATTCACAACAAATGCAGAAATGCATAACACCAGCATAGAAGAATGCACATATATGAGGCCTACGCTATAGCCTACATTTTATGTATAGTCCATCGCCCTCTTAGTTCCCATTTCTAGACCAACAACTTAAAACACAGTGGAGAAACCACAGATACATACAACTAGGCACATATTGTTAACTGCAGTGTAAAAGGAAGGGATGATATCATTCCCCATGAACAAATGTGCAAAGAATGAAGAAGATTATGTATCAATCACATATTTTTAAAAAGCTTTATATATTTGTTACATTTTATGTTTGTGCTTACTGTTAAATATTGTATGTTAAAACATAGTAAACCGATTGTCCTTAAATAAAGTCTATATCTATCTGCTTCATACAACTATGCATTACGACTAAATACGAACCAAATAACTATGCTATTTATTTATCGTATGTTTACAATGAACCCAAATTTTGAGGTGATATTTCTGGTTCTCCATGGTCATATTGATTAATTGCTGGTATATATGGTGGTAGTTCTGTTTCTTGTTCAAAATACCAGGCTGCAGTCACTGGCCTGCATTGATGTGACTTCCTGCTGGCTTACACTTTATAGGCATGTTGAATTAGAGTACTGTTGGATGCTGGTACAATGTGACTTTTGCACATATGTTATAGACTGAAGATTGAAACCATCAATACAATTTACATTGAACACAACTATGAAATAGATTACTGTCTCTGTTCTGTGCTTTTAGCCACAATTTTCTGTGGGCTAGTAACTTCCTTTGGATTGTACTGGTATGTTTTCAATATGGGGCCAACAGCAGCTCTGCGAAAGTTTGCCTCGTCTAATCTCTGCCTTTCACTGACCTGCTGGGATGTTTTCTGTCAAAGACCTACGTAAGAGCTCAAAGCTAATGAGAGCTAAATAGAGCTAGGGAAAAGGGCTAGTAACATAACGATTTAGGAGACCAGACAGAAGAGACACAAACACTATAAATAGCTATAACGGGACACACTCGTGTCAACAAGGAGGGCAACGAGTGTACGTGAGCTGGGGTTACCCAAGAGACTGGGAAACCCGCATCACGAGAAGTGACCATGTAATTCTGGTTACTACAACCAAGTGACCAGCGTGCTGGAACTCCAAGCACGGAAACTAGCGGATGCACGGAGAGCTAATTGCTCGTGGCTGAACACGCCACAGAGAGCTTGTTCAGACAGAGACTCGACGGCGTAGGGAACAGACTGTATATCCGCTGTGGATACTATGTTGTTAAGGACAGTATCAATAGTTAGGACTTAAGCTTAGCTTCAGTAGTTATTATTATTAATATCATCTCCTCATTCCATTTTCATAACATACTATGATGTTTAATACCGATGTGGTATTCGCTCGTGGAGCTCATGTACGATCAGCTCCGAATAAAATGTATCCTTTTGCAAACAATACGAGTTGTCACTTTCGTGTGGTAGCAAAAGTAGGGAATCCTTGTATGCCTGTCGCAAGTGAGTTCTCTAGGATTCTCTGAATCCTTCAACAAAGCCCTTCTTTTCCGTTGGCTCGATATGATGAATGACTTTCTCTTGTATCTTAAAGAGTTGACGTACAGTTGGGATCTTCAAGAACAACACTCGCATCAGTGAAAATGTGTTGGAAGTGAACCAGTATACCAAAATTGCTGCTGGAAAATTGGAAATCACTGGCCACATGATAAGAGGCATAGCCCTGAGGAACCATTTCTTCAAATGTGCCTGTGACTGGGCACTAATTCCATCCACACCAGCCTCAACTGTCATCCAAAATGTGAAAACTGTCAACATAGGTAGCCCATAAAATGGCTCTGCAATTGTTAAATCTGGGAACCAAAGCATGTCTCCTGTCTTCATACTTTCAACTGGAAGATTAGCCATCGTTCTGAGGCCAACACATACAGACAGGAATATTGGTAACTGACATATTGGCATTAACAATTGACTGAAAGGCTTGACATTATTCCGTTTCATGTAATCAGCTAATTCACTACCATGTCGGATGGCCTCAGTGACATTGCCTCTCTGTCTTGCTTCAGTGAACTTCCTCTGCAACTTTTGTACGGATTGGCATGTGGTTCATTACATTGATCGACAGTTTTTGAGATCGTATCACAAGAGGAAACATGCATGTCCTTACGATAACTGTACCTACAATAATGGATCCCCACCAAGGCAAACCTACACCTGCATGCAGCAACTCCAGGCCTTGTTGAACCAACCCAGATGGCCAGAAGCTGCCGAGACCCAATGATTGAAGTGTTGGTTCCCCCAGAGCATTAAGTGCTTCTGCAATCTCAGATGTGCTTGTTACATCTGACAAGGGAGGAACTGGTGGTATGTAAGTGGAGGGTTCTACTACAACAGTAGCACTGCCTTCATGTGTAGCCACAGAACTGATAAATCTAACTAGAGTTGCAGACGATGTGATACAAATGTGTTTGTGAAGTGTGCTGTTCATAAAGACATACTGACGTTCTCTCGTATGTCTACCATGATGTCCACCTTGCAACTGTGCACAGAATGATCGTGTAATTGAAATCTTCTTCGTAAAGCAATTTGATGACTGCACTGATCCTTTCAATGCGTGCAATATTTGTCCTCTACAACAGTTGACCAGTTTGCACAACTCTTTGTACTTTCAAGGAGAAAAATGTATACGTTGTGAAGAGTAACCAGAGTAAACCAATCGTCTATTTAGACAGACGTGGCCTAGCAGACAAAGAAATAAATGATTTACTAAACAATATATATTACACAAATATTTAGTGTCTTAAATTTAAATAATAATCAAAACTGTGTAAAGCTTTTATAATCGTAACATTCCATTGATACCCTCCAAAATATAAATAAAATTTTTACAGAAATAAACATATACTTATCTTGCAAAATAGCTATCAGTACAAGTATATTGAAATCTAAAATTGTTCCCCTTGATTGCTAAAGCCGAAAAATGACTTCAACCTAGATGAAATTATTTCCCTTGTAATAAAAGAATAACAACAGTTTTAAATATTGACCACAACCCACTACTGCAGTGTTTCCCAACCTTTTTTTGCACTATGCCCCACCTAAGCCTTTCTAAAATTGTTATGCCCCCCCCCTCCCCCTTCCAACATATACATAATTTTTAATATTCAAAAATCAAAATGTTCACTAAAGCAACTTGAATGATAGGTTTTAGGAAGAAATCACTAGGAAATTATTGAGCAAACACAGTAAGTAACTTTTCAAAACATATAATGGAGAACTGAAATTCAAGTACAAAATAATTTTAATGAAAGATTTGTCTATATTATTTTAATTATTAGTAATTATTTATAATTTAAATTTAGTGAGATCCTTGCGCTTGATGCTTGCTGCAAAGAGATTTTATGTCAGGTTCCAATTTAGTTAACTTCAGTCTCAGTCTCTCTTCAGCTTGACCGTGACTATCTTCTCTAAAACCTTCCCAAATGTATTTTGAAGGGTGATGATCCTAAAGCCGCTAAGCTTTGAATGATCCTTGAATGGTTTTGGGAGAGGGATGAGACAGCTGTGCACCCAGTCCTGCGTTACTGATGGTGTCCTAATGCTCTGGT
>JACEFZ010020782.1:17500-43178 GCA_014155875.1 Cepaea nemoralis
CCAGCTCTGTATGTTCAGTACACTCAAAGCACGTAACAGGGTCCTTGTTTTACTTTTATTTTGTTTTAATTTAATTTAATTTTACTTTTATTTAGTTTTACTTTTATTTTGATTTACTTTTTTTAAATTTTACTTTTATTTTGTTTTACTTTTATTTTATTTTACTTTTATTTTGTTTTACTTTTATTTTGTTTTACTTTATTTTGTAACCATATTTAGGTTGTCTTTATCATGTCTGCCGACGAAGAGGTTACGAATACAATTCGTAATACCGCATACCGCGTTCGAAACAGTTGCAGGCGATTTGGAAGCAGACAGCCTTGCTTTGGTTTCCCATACAACGGTATCAGTGCTGGCCGTTCAGAAAGCAAACTACTGAACGCCAAGGATTTAGAAACAGCAAAACAATTCCGAGGTTGACTGCTACGTCCTGTAAGGGAAATGCAAATTGTTGTTATCATGTCTATTAGAAAACATCAAAATCGAAGAAAATCCAGACAGCTATTACTGTCATGACTGACATTTACTGTCATGATTGAGCAAACTGAATGATACTGTTCTATGGAGGTCAGCATAGCCGAATAGATACGAGCGTTTGTTCTTAAACATCCGTGATGCTGATGGCGAGGTAGCGGGTTCAACCTCTACACCGGTCAGTTGGACTAAACTGTTGACTTCTCGTCCTTGACTTGGGGACGTAAATTACTAGCACCTCTGAAGTCGGAGTGGATTCGCCTGATGGCGAGGGACACTGGTAGTAAGGAAAGCTAATCCACACGCTAAAATACAGTCAAGTGCATTAGAAATAGTAACACGTTAAAGACTTCGCTTGAGCTCAAAGTGAACGAAGGTAAAAAAATAACGCTTGGCTTGGCATTGCTTGAGACGAATGGCCCCGTTCAATCTTCGAGTGTATCGACTTAGTTGTAATTGGGGCCTTTATGGTGTATCTAAGAATTCTTCTTTCGAAAATATAGATGCGTATATCTGCTTCCTTGAGATGTTTGAGTTGCTGTAATTGTCTTCGTTTCATCCTTGTGGCTTTACATGTCTGGTCAGAATCGCGTATTTGTTAAGGCCCGGAGTAATTGTGGACCCACCCCGTCTTATGGTGCTGTTTCCTTCAGGGAGCTTTACCAGTTGTCGTCTCTCCTGGTGTTCCTCCCGTCTTGGGTTGCCTTCGAATCTTCTCTGTGTTCGCCAGTTCGATCTTGGTGGTGAGCGATATCGTTCTTCATCTGTTGCTTCTTCTGTCTGTGTTCTTGCATCTTTTGGTCCGAGTGTGGCGGTCTTGGTCTTGAGCAGTTCTAATATATCTTGTAGAGTTTCTTCTGTTTTTTTCTTTCGCTTCTCGTATTTTATCTGTTCTTTAGTCTCAGCCTTTATAGCAGCCATTAGCGCGACACCTTCTCAATCGTCTGCTGAACTTGCTTCATTTCGTCCAGGATGCGCTGAGTGGCTGTTATCTGAGTCTTTTGCGTCGTTTCTTTTTCTTCCTCCATGTTGTTCAACTTTGATCGCAGGTCCTTCAGTTGGCCGTCCAGAAGCGCTTTGTCGCTTTATGTGAGTCGATTGGTGGCCTAGTACTGCCCCCTAGCCTCTTTATAGGGCAGGTTAGTTTTGATGGCGATCTTCATGGCTTCCTTGCTGTCTTGGTGGCAGGGGCAGCCGAGGTACCTGGCGCCGTGGTTGCTGAGGCAGTTGGCGCATTTTCTGTTAGTGTTAGGCCTCCTGAAGTCCTTGTCGATCTTTGCATGAGGGCTCTGATTGTATGGATGAGATCCAGAGCAGTATCTGCATACCTCCATCTCACTCTTGCAGGTGGCACGGGTTTGCCAAAACTTTTGGCACTTAGAGCACTGCAGCAATCTCGGTATGTAGTGCTCTGGAACTTCCTCTCTCTTTTCCCGTCTGATGAACTGAGGGATCACTCGGTCCTCCGATGTTACTATGACGACTGTGGAGGGGATGTTAGTCTTGCCGATGATCCTCTCAGCGCTGGTGATCTTGAGTTCTTGTTCTCCCTTCTCAGGATCTACCTGATCTGGTCGTTGATGAGATGGGTCTTGACTCGTTTAATGACCCATCGTTTCATCATGCTGTGTCGGGTGGCTTCTGTTGTGATGCCGTGGGGTAGCTTGATGTCGGCTTTCTCTCCGTGTGCGATTTTCTGCATAAGTGCTGTGGTCTTCGGGGTTTTGTTGATGGAGACCACTACACCATGAGGTGTCTTGCGCAGCTGGTAGATGCTGTTTCTTCCCAGCTCGTTTTCCAACAGACTGATTATCTTGTCTGTTGGTAGCGCCGACAGTGTGGTGTAGTAATTTACCGGTGAAGTCCTCCGTTGTTGTTGTTTCCTCCCGTATGGGGGTCTCTGGTACATTGGGCTGCTTCATCTTGGTGCTGTTGAAAACTTCATGGCTGCTGCTGTCTTCAATTAAAGTTGTGGTTTCTGGCGTCGGTTGATTGACGGGAGCGACATCATTTGGTGTAGAAGTTTGAATAACCTTTGCGGTTGTTTCACGTTCTATCGTTTTACTGTAGTTAGCAGTGAAATTTTCCTCTTGTGTCTTCTTGATTGTGTTGGTGGCTTTCACGCTGCTCATTGTGAAATTCGCATGTCTTCTGGCGTTATCCTTGCCACGTGCCATTTTCTGACAGGTGTCCGGCTTGAAGCGCTTAGGAGTCTTGCTCTCGATAGCGCGTCGAGTCGAATGTCGGTGAACGAGGTAAAAAAAAAATAATATGCATTTTGCGGGAAAAAAAAAAAAAAAAAACTGTCCACCTTCTCTTAACCAGCCTATGTGGCATCTGTTATGCTTGCTTGCTTGTTTGTGTTCGTTGGCTTGAGCTCCAACGCGAAGTCCTGTATGTCGGATGAAGGCATCCTGTTGTCCAGCATCAGTGTGATGTTATACAGGACCTGAGTTTTGCGTGAGTATCCGTTGTCCCATGTCTGGCTTATTGATGTGCAGACTGGTAGTTCCTCGCCGTACAGGCAGACACTCTCCGACTTCGGAGGAATCGGCGATCCTACTGACTTTAGCCAGGACCCCGAAGGGACCTGTTGCCCAGGACGCTCGACGAGGACGCGTCAATAGGTCTTGGCCAGTATATAACCCGGCCCTGGTGCCTTGGAAACACCTCTGCGTCCCGGCATCTGTTATAATACTGGTGGTTCATGGTGCGGAATGAGTTTGTTAACTTTCTTTTGCGCCAGTGTTAGCTGGCTTATCTGTTGAAGAATTTATGCCTGTGACGTCAGCTGGGGGATTCGTTGGCCGGCAAGTTATTCGTTTGAGTGTTTTCTTTTTCGGCGGTTTCTTTTGTCAGGGTTGGCTTCTGGTAGTATGCTGCAGTCCTTATAAGGACTATTTCTTGGTGTGCTGTCCGGTGAGCAGAAACTCCATTACTCCCAGCATATTTGCCTCCGTTTCTTCCAGTTCTTTCATCTCTCTTTCGTGTTCGAGCTTGCTTTTTCATTTCCATTCGTTGAATTCCTCATCGTCTGTTTCAATTTCGGATACGTACCAATTCACCTCAAAGCTTTCATCTTGTGTCTGGCAGGATACAGACTTCTTGCGTTGCTTGGACTTCGTGATTGGGCTGCTGGTTTTAGCTTGTGGTTTTTGACTGGTCCGTTGTGTGGCATCAGCTTGTGTCTTTTTGCCTCCTTTTTTGTGTAGTGTCTTTAGAAGCTTTTCGATGTTTTCTTGCTGGGTTACATCTTGCGGCTTTTCTGTGATCTTTTCCTTGGCTTCCGCTGGTTTGGCTTGAGTTGGCTCCCTTTCAGTTTGTAACATTTTTCTCTCGACTTTTATTGCTTGCAGGATCTCTTCGTTCTTCTTTGTTGTCTAGATCATTAGCTCAACCTCTTGTTTAATGTTTTGCTGGGTCTCCTTTATTTCAGCAAGCAGCGTTTCATTGTCCCAGGTAGGTGCCGGTGTTTGAAGTTGCTTGCCCTGTTGTTGTTTTTTTTAAACTCGTAAATCTGGCTTTTGTAGTTGTGCTCTTTCATCTTGCGAGATGCACGTGGCTGTCTCGCACCTCCACATAGCGTCCTTATATGGTGTCTTTGTGTTGATGGTGAACTTTAAGACGTCTCTGTGTCTTTGGAGGTACGGACAGCCCAGATATCTTGCTCCATGTTTGCCCAGGCAGTTGGCGCACTTTCTTTTGCTATTGGGTGCTCGGAAGTCCGTGTCCAGCTTGGCCAGCGGACACTCCTTGAAGGCGTGGTGATCGGCGCAGTAATGGCAGATCTCTGTCTTACTGCGACATGTAGCTCTGCTGTGGCCGGCCCTCTGGCATCTGGAACATTGTGTAATCCTCGGTATAAATCCTTCCAGGCCGTTGCATTTTCTCGGTTAATCGATACCCTGCCCTCAGTCGTCACCACAGCTAGCGTTGTAGGGATTTTAGAGTATGTCAGGATCCGCTCCGCCTTCAAGATTCTGATGTGTAGATTTTCTTCTTGTAGCTGCTTCTGAATTTGTTCGTCTGACAGCTCCACTTGAATCCGTTTGACAATTCATCTGACTGTCTTCGAGTCAGTGTTTTCGACTCTGGTGTCTTTCTCCTCCTTCTTCTCAGCTGTCTTGGCTCTTGTCTGTGGTGGGCTGTCGACGGTCTCCTTCGTGGTAGCTTCCAGTGAGGTGACTGTAGTTTCAGGTTCTTTGCAGCTCGCAGGTAGGCTCTCCACGTTCGTCTTCTTCGAGGTCTTGGCGGCTCCCACGCTGCACATCTTCTGTGTCTGTTGTTTCTTGGTATTAGACTTGCAACGTGCCATTTTCCTCCCCCGTATCAGGCTTCTTGACTTGTTCAGGTAACTTGTCTTATAGCGCTCGCAAATGCGAATGGTAAAAAATAATACTAATTCCAATTCCAATTGGAAAAAATAATTTAAAAAAGTGTTTTATATAGTAACTGGACACTGCCAACTCTGCAGTCAATTACACAGAATAAGATTGGTCCTATCATCGGTCATTTCATTGATCCTTTCATTGGTCGTTTCATTGGTTCTTTCACTCTTCCTTTCAATTGTCCTTTCAATTGTCCTTTCAATTGTCCTTTTATTTATGCTTTCATTGTTTTTTTCATTGGTCCTCTCATTGGTCTTGTTATTGGTCCTTTCATTGAAGCTTTTATTGACCCTGTCATTGGTCTTGTCATTGGTCCTCTCATTGGTTCTTTCATTTGTCTTGCCATTTGTCATGTCATTGGTCCTTTCATTGGCCCTTTCACTGACCCTTTCGTTACCCTTTCAACAGCCCTGTCATTGGTCCTGACACCTGCTCCTTTCATTGGTCCTTTCATTGGCCATTTCACTGAACCTTTCATTGATCCTGTCATTGGTCACGTCATTGGTCTTTTCATTTGCGCTTTCATTAACCCTGTCATTGATCATGTCCTTGTACCCTGTCATTGACCCTTTCATTGGTCCTCTCACTGGCTCTTTTATGGGTCCTGTCTTGGTCCTTTAATTGGTCCTGTCAGTGGCCCTTTTATTGGCGCTTTAATTAGACCTGTTATTGGTCCTGACATTGGTCCTGTCATAATTCCTTTCATTTGCAGCTTTCATTAACCCTGTCATAGGTCATGTTATTGGCCCTACCATTGTTCTCTTTCTTGGTCCTGTAATTAGTTCTTTCATTTGTCCTTTTATTTGATCCTTTCATCCACATGCAATTGGCACAGTCAGAACAGACAAGAAAACATATCCTGCAGTCATAAGACACAGACAAATTAGTGATGGGGGTCCCATAAGCTTTCTGACAGGTGTAAGAACCACATTGCTCTTGTCACCTTGAGAGGCAGCTAGCCACAAAGTTAAAATAGCAGTATGAATTGTAAGACGACAAATTTTACAGAACCACACTTAAGACTGGTGCCATACTTGCCCTTAAAGCACAGTGGATACATATTCACTCGCAGGGACATTAAACGGGCAAAGGATCTTGAAGTAAGTGTAACCCCAGAGACGTGGTGCGCAGAACCCACGGGCTAGTGATATACCTGTGACACTCATAAATCCACTCTCAGCAATGGATTGCATGGTAAGTCTAAGGCAGCTCGGGAGCAGTCACGGACGTTAGATGTTTGGTGCACACTTGGACAGTGCCTGAATTAAGAACTTTCTCTAAGACATTCTCTGCCTCTTACCTGCTACTTGTGTCTGTACCTACTCAGTTAGTTGCAATGTCCTTTACAGGACGTCGGAATCAACCCCAGCATTTTTACTGTTTGTGATATTCTAGGCAATGTTATATTCAGTGGTGTGCTATTTCTTTCTGAACGACCGACATTCATACCATTATTAAAAAATCAACGCAAGGGGTTTGCTTCAAAATTTCCGGCAGTTGATTTCGAATCCAGTGTGCGGGATTATGAAACGCGTTCGCTACGATTTAGCTACAGACGCCGGCCGTACAGATGTCAGTACCAGGTAAACCATTTTTATCCACTATTTTATCTACTTTCAGTTAATCAAGAATTCAAATCAAAAACAAATTCCTGCAATAGATAATGACATAAGATGTGTTTCAGCTGATTTAAATTATCCTCTAAATGTCATCGTGAGCTGGTTGAATGGTAGTTAGATTCTTGCCTGCTGCCACGGTGCTCCAGAGCTCAAATCCTCAAATCGGCTTTGTTTTTAATTGACCTTAGCTCCCAGGGCGATCCATCCTAAAATGGGTACCAGGACATGTCTTAGGAAGAGATATTGACCATATAACTGCCGTGTAGCGTCGGAGGGAACAGTCAATGATTTATAATCGGATGAAAAAATTGTGGCAGACAAATAAAGAGAATCACCGTGACGCGCATGAATACATAGGTTACTAGATGACGTCACAGAGGAACTACGGTTACCGTGGGCAGTGAAGTTTGACAACATCTTGAAGACGGGCGATTCTGATTGTAACACCGAACTTTCAACAACGATAGATAATGGAAAAGGTTATGGACACGCTATATGATACTCCCACAACGTCAGGAAATAAGGGCATAGTTTGAATGGCAAGGAACAATCGGGAATGAACGCAGGGCGCAGGAGAAATGAGAAGAATTGAGCGCATCATAACTGACCGAGCGATCAGCAATTAAAAGTCATGGCGTCACACCAGACATAGGTCAACGGAACACAGATAAACGTAATAGAGGTACAGAACGATGGCCCACAGGCAAGTTAATTGTCATTCATTTATGAAATAGGTTAGCCTCGGATTTGGCAGTCGAAATGATATATTTCTAAATAAATTATTATTATATTTTCTACCAGTCCTCCCAGCAATATGGGAATGATCATATAATCATTTGTTAATAATATGTCCGACCGAGCAACACGATTAAAGTTTATTTGGACGTGGATTGCCAGCGTCTCTACCATCATTATCGTTGACGTTTAAGTCATGGCTCCCGTTGAGCTGCTACAATGTTTTGTTTAGACAGCGAGCGCGATTGGAAGAGAGAAACATTCTTTTAGAAATTATAGGACGCAAGCAACGTAGCAAACACTTATGGGGTGCCGATGCATCTATAAAAATATGGGTCTAGCCCATTTGCCCATGCGCCCTAAGGCGTGTTTAAGGAAGCTTCACTTTTCTTTACTACATGTTCCCCGGCGTAACCAGTTAACGCGAGTTCCTTTTCAACTACTCTTTTCCTGTCTCTCACAACCTCTCCCACTTTTGTCTTTCTTGCGTCAGTAATTTCCCCGCCAATAATCGAATGATTTCCGCTTGATTTTTCTGAGCTACTGGTTTATTCTTCCAACAACACCCCATCCCCTTCACCAGCCTCCTCACATCACACCCCCCGTGCTAACTTATTGCATCGTCATTTTTGCAGTGTATCTTAAACGAGTTAACTGAACCATTCAAAGTAACAAGCTATATAAAAAAAATTATGTGACACCCATCAAACATGAGTGAACGGAATCTAGCAATATTATAAGGATGCCATGTAACAGTAACTAGTCGGAGCATCAATACTGGTATTTACTTTGCCAGGACCTAGCTTGACTTTGGTTTAAATACCCCATCAGAGTGGCTAATCATGCGTCGTGACAACCCGTTGATCGAATGCCACGGTCGATGCAGGCGTCGTAGATGTCTGCTCTTCCAATGAAATATATCGCACAGGATGTAAAGGTGTAAAGTCACAATTCTTTGGTCACGTTATGAGAAGAAATAAACTGGAGAACTTGGTGACAACTGGCAAGATCGAGGGAAGAGAACAAGGGGAGGGCAGAGAAGTAAATGCCTGGATGACTTAGCCACGTGGTATGGTCGAGACAAGAACAAAAGCTGATCCACGACTCTGGTGATCGAGTGAGATGGCGAAACATGATCGCCCACGCTTTCCAGCATGGCACATGATGATGATGAAATGTTTAAAAGGCAAGTGGATTGACTTCATTGCATAGGGTCTCTTTCTGCGGGGCAGCCTGCCAAAAAAGTCGCACAAAGCACGAACTCAATAGTTCCAGCGACGACCCCCAAGAATCTCCGATAAAATTGCATTCGTGAACAGAACGACGTGGCCCAGAATCGAAACCACAACATTAGGTGAAACCGTTTCACCACGGAGACTCCCTATCGCATATGATATAACTATATAACCTGTTCTTATAAATATTATTTTAAACTTAGAAGCCACAAATAATAAGTTGCATGATTTATTGCCTGACATATTTCGCTGTATTTCGTCAGGTGTGCCAAGTAGCAGGTGCTGCATAATGACGTAAATAAAAGGGACCAAAGAATCCCAGAACAGAAGCGCTAATGTATCGAGGCGTATTACGTCGGAACACAAAGACGTCATGGAAAAATGTGAACAACAACCAAAACAGACAAACTTGGGACGTTCTCAAAGGCGGCAGCTTATGTGACTCGGTTGGCTTAAGATTGGCTGGATATCACGTTAGTGATTAAAGTATGCCTGGAAATGGACGAGATGATCAAGGAGGACAACATTTATAGAAGCATTAGCAAACACACAGACGAATACAGAAAACGCTATGTCTGAAACGGCAGGAAGGACTTAGAAGATGGAAAGAAGGACGAGCAATGACAGTCAATGTTCGAGCAGAGATGGCCAGTAACATATGAGCTATTTTATATATACTAAGGATATTGCCCCTCCTGGCTACAACAGGATCAATATCAGTATGTAATTATTTATTATTATTATTATTCTCATTATGATTACAGTAGGTCTGCGCTGCGATAATAAACGGCGTAATAACTGACAACGTTCTTCAGTGTGGATTCCGTCATTATTTATTTCTTTGGCTTCTACACCTGCAGTTGGCGACTATTGTTGATGAGCCGTATTGTGTTATGAAGTTTGCAATGTTTAAAATTATGTTAAACCCCTGGATGTCGCTTGGCAAGGTGCATACTGCAGAGTTATATATGACATGAAATGAGTACATGAATTATACTTTGGCTGATATATTTTAAACACAGCCGCTGATATTGTTCGAATATGGAGCATTTGGTATCACCAATGTAATCGTAAATTTAAAACGAAGTCTTTCTGTCTGCACAAAATTTGTTGGAAACGCCTAATTGTTAACGACTAGGTATTTTTGAGCAATAGTTTGCCTAAGTATAATTAAACTATTCAGATCATATGATATATAACGCTGGAATAAACACCTGACAAGTTGCAGCTAAATATGCAAATCAATACATTATACATCCTATTATTTGTGAATTATGTGTTTACTTCACTAAATGAATACATTGTTTTGAATTAATGTTATTGTTTCTTTGATTTGACCTCGTGTTAATATTAGCTTTATCCTGGGTGGGTTCTTTTTTAATTTTGTTAATATTCATATTTTTTTTTAAAATTTTATACGAGTGACATCTGGAAACATTGGAAATCTTAAGGGGGTTTAAATTGGAGGGCAAAATGCAAATATTCTGTGATAGTCTTGTTCGTCAGCTTTTTTCTTTCAGTTAGAATCAGCCAACATCAGCGATTTTATGTCCTGCATAAGCTGCGCTGTCTTCTGTAGAACATGCAGTCTTCTGTAATGGTTAATATCTAGGGATGTTTTATCAGGCCATTGTATGGACCGTTCTTAGATAGGTACATTGTAAAATGTTATAGTATGTATTCTGCAGTTTGTGGTGCAATGTACACATTGCCGCAGAGCCCAGCTGTAGCTTTGTGTACATGTGACTACTGTCATTTTTTCATTCGCTCGCTTTGAACTCAATCGTAGTCCATACACGTGATACTACTACTATTGCCCTGGACTGATTGTTGTGCATGGATTCGCTTTTCCCTATTATCAGTGTCCCTTGCTGTAGCTTCTGCTGTATTTTTCAATTGCAGTTTTAATATTTTCACTATACTTCCATGAGTACTAATATATATAATTGTTAAAAATGCTGGGTGCTTAATTGGATAATTAACAAAGCGTTAAGCACTCAAATAGATAATTAACAACGTGTTGGTGCTAACATGAATAATTAACAAAGTGTTAACTGTTACAATATGTATTTTTTTTAAAAATCTGGAGTGCTAACATGAATAATGAACAAAGTGCTAGCTGCTACAACTAATAATTATTTCTCGAATCCTTCTGAAGAAGCAGATGACAGAACAATTAGGATGCCGGTTTATGAAATCAGGACGACAAGGAGTCGAACTACATGTAGTGTAAAACACACGCGCGCACGCGCACGCGCACACGCACACACACACACACGCACACACACACGCACGCACACACACACACGCACGCACACACACACGCACACACACACACATTGCATACTACGCAGCGACAACAAGTATAAGAGGCCATGAAATCTTTGCCGCACTAAATTATCCTGCCGGATACCGGAAATGGTAGATAAAAGTCTTAACGACAGCGTCTTCGGGATGCATCCGAATACATTGCAGAATGTATATATAGCCTACACACGAATCGATCGTCAAATGTTCAGCTGCTAATGTTGTTTAGAGAAAAATTCGGGAAAAGATGGCAAATTTTAGGAATCTTGTATTTTTACATCTTAAGAAGCTCGGAAGGCTGAAGAAGAAGAAGAAGAAGAGAACAAGTTTAGGGGAATGAAAAGACAAAATTAGCATGTTCTTTACAGGACGTTGGAATCAACTCAGTGTCGGGTGTAGGGAAGTATTGTTGGTCGTTGGTTTTGAGGGATACAAGTTTAAAAGGTTAAAGGCTGGGGGTCAACTTCATTGCATCAAGTTTGACCCCACCTGGTTCGCCCTCTCTTCGCAGAACTACAAGCCGCTTGTCAAGAGTGTCCTCAAAGCGCGAATTCCGCAGCTCTACCGATGGTCCTTCGGGGTTTCCGGAAAACATTGCACTCGTGGTTTGAACGAGGCAGTGTGAAAACGAACTCCGATCTTCATAGCACGAAACAGAAGCTTAATCAGTTCGCCATGGAGAGCTATGAGAGTTTAGAGGGAGAACTAGGGTGGTTGTTTCTGTATTATTCAGAGCGAAGCTGATCGTTGGGTTAGAGGGAGAACTAAGATAGGTCTTACTGCACTGTTAACGGCGTTGCTGATCGCTGGTTTAGAGGAAGAAAGAATGGTAGTTACTACATTGTTAAGAGCGCTGTTGATCAAATCAAATCAAATCAAATCAACTTTATTTTAAAAGGGTCACAACTTGGGCACGCAGGCCCGTCTTACATTCGGCCCTTCCAATCACTCATCTTTCGTCCATCAGGAGCATTATACATTCACATAGGAAGAAAAAAATCATTGTGAAATGAATGTTGTAAACATAACAAGGCAAATTACCATGCTTTCAGGCTCATCTCCCACCTACCCACACATCACCCCACCCATACATCACCCCACCCACACACACACCCCACCTACCCAACCACACACACACACACACACACACACACCCAGGGACACATACATACACCACCAACCGACCCATCCCCCTCCCGCACATCACCCACCCACACACACTGCCCTCACCTGTTCCCCCAACCCAAACACACTCCCCACCCACACAAACATCCCCCACAAACCCACACATCCCGCGCCCACCAACATACACATCCTAACCCACACACCCATCCCACCACACACATCCTATCCGCACCCACACCTCCAACCACCCATCCCCCAACCACATCTCCATCGACCACATATTCTCCACCCACGCACACACACACCCCACCAACCCACACATCGCACATCCACTCACACATCCCCAATCCATACACACACATCCCCACCAACTGACATCTCCCTACCCACACACACACACACGCGCACATCTTCTTAACCACCTATACATCCCCAATCCACTCACACACACCCAACCACCCACACATACATCATCCACCCACCCACACATGCCCTAGCCCACATCCCACTACACGATATTCCCAACTCACGCACCACACACACATATCCCTCACCCATACATCCCACACCCACATACCACCATACATTCCCCACCTACACACCACACACATATCCCCTACCCACATACCACACAATATCCACACCCACACAGACACCCTCACCCACCCACCCCGCACATACCTCCACCCACACACCACACAAATCCCCCACCAACACACACTTCCCCCACCCACACACCACACACATATCCCCAACCAACACACCACACACCTCTCCCCACCCACACACACATTCCCCACCCATCCACCAACATACACTCACTCACTCACCTACACATCCTCCATCCACTCACGCATCCCTCCCCGACACATACACATCACTCACCCACCTACACATCCCTGAGCCACTCACACACCCCCACCCACACATTCCCCATCCACGTACACATCCCCACCCATACATATACCCACACATATTTCACCCAATCACCCAACATCCCCTACTCACCCATACATATCCCCCACCCACCCATACATATCCCCCACCCATACAAATTCCCCGCACCCATCACACATATTCCCCATCCACTTACACATCCCCACCCATACATATACCCACACATATTTCCCCAACCACCCCATAATCCCCTACTCACCCATACATATCCCCCACCAACACACCACACACATATCCCAAACCCACACACCATACACTTCTCCCCACCCGCCCTTACATCCCCAATCCACCCACACACATCCCCTACCCACACAATCCCACCATCCACACATACTTCCCCCAAAACATCCACACATCTCCACCCACCTACACATATCCCCCACCCATACACACATCCCCCGCACCCGTCCCATACACACATCCTCAACACCCATTCCCACACCCCTACTTTCACCCCCACACATGCATCCACACATCCCACCAACACCCACAAATCTCACTACCCACCAACACCCAAACACCGCAACCCATCCAAACGCATACCCACACCCACACACCCACACATCCCCCACACACATATCCCCACACTCACACACATCTTCCACACATACACTCACACATCCTCACATATAGACACATACATAATGCCTCACATGAGCATTGAAACTAGTATGAACTAACTCCCACACTTTATTCACACACATACACTCACAATTGTCGTGAGCAGTCTCATTAAAATGTTAAACATGGAGAAAAATGTGTACATATACAGTGTGTGACGTAAACAATAGTGATGCTCCCACACACAGAGATACACACAGAGACAGACACACACACACACACACACACACACACACACATACACAACAACAACAACAGCACCACCCACACACATACACACATATATATTCACTCTCACGCTCACTCATTCTGTCTCTCATTCACACTCACTGACTCTCTCACTCAAACTACAGTAATGTACATATGTTTATATTATACATGATAATAAAATGGTATTTAACTGATAATATGACAGATGAGAATACACAAACATATGGATTCGCGTGTTACATGACATGCGTGTTACATGATATGCGTCTGCTCAACTCTCTCTCTCTCTCTCTCTCTCTCTCTCTCTCTCTCTCTCTCTCTCTCTCTCTCTCTGTATTCTTTCATTTACACATACTCGCATCTCTCTCTCTCTCTCTCTCTCTCTCTCTCTCTCTCTCTGTATTCTTTCATATACACATACTCGTACGCATGCGCGCGCGCACGCACACACACTAACACATCCACTCTCTCACTGTCTCAATCTCTCTCTCGCTCGCTCACTCTCTCTCTCTCTCTCTCTCTCTCTCTCTCTCTCTCTGTCACACACACACACACACTCACTATTTCCCTCATTTATTCACTCTCTCCATCTTTATTCACTTTATCTCTAACTCTCTCTCTCTCTCTCACTCATACACAGACAGACACACACCCTCACGCTGTCATTCAATGTTTCCCTCACTCTCTCTTACCCTAGCGCACTAACTCACTCACTCACTCTTTTACTCTCTCTCTCTCTCTCTCTCTCTCTCTCTCTCTCACTTGTACACACACACACATACACACACTCTAACACTCATTCACTCACTCACACACACTCACTCTGTCTCTCATTCACTCCTCACTCATTCACCCACTTACTCACTCTCTCTCACACAATCCTTCACACACACACACACACTCACTCTCTCAATCACACTCTCACACATATATATACGCATGAACGCACGCACGCAAACACTCCCTCACTCACTCTCACACATACACGATCGCTGGTTTAGTGAGAAATCGAATGGTTAATACTTCATATTAGAGTGCGTTTGTTACCGCTGGTTTAGTGAGAGAAATATAATGGTTATTACTTCATGTTTGAGTACATTTTTTACCACTGGTTTAGCGAGAGAAATTGAATGGTTATTACTTCATGTTTGAGTACGTTGGTATCGCTGGTTTAGTGTATAATGGTTTTTACTTCATGTTTGAGTGTGTATTTTACAGCTGGTTTAGTGTATAATGGTTTTTACTTCATGTTTGAGTGTGTATTTTACCGCTGGTTTAGTGTATAATGGTTTTTACTTCATGTTTGAGCGTGTATTTTACAGCTGGTTTAGTGTATAATGGTTTTTAATTCGTGTTTTAGTGTGTATTTTACCGCTGGTTTAGTGTATAATGGTTATTAATTCATGTTTGAGTATGTTTTTTTTCCTGTTTACCGCTGGTTAGTGAGAGAAATAGAATGGTTATTACTTCATGGTTGGGTACGTTTTTTGACCGCTGGTTTAGATGGAGACATGATCACACTCATGCCTATCACCATGCCGCATAATGATGATAATGAAATGATGTGGGTAATACAGCAGAGATATCAAAAATATTTAATGTCTACAATGTGAAATATAAAATTATAGTCATACTCGTCCCTTTGAAGAAAATAGAATGCAATATACGAAGATTAAAAATAAATATCTCAAGGAACATGAACAAGCAATTACTCTTTAAAATGCAATACATGAAGAAGAAGAAGAAAGTATAGAAGGGAGTCAGAGAGAAATGATACTGGATGGTCTATGATGGCGGCATGGAGGAATGTCATCACTATAATTGATCAGAACATCAAGTCTAGGATCTGTGGAAATACTTGAATTGCATTGCCGTTTGACAAAGTTACACGCTGATGATGATGATGATGACGACGATGATGATGATGATGATGATGATGATGATGATGATGATGATGATGATGATGATGTTGATGATGATGATGATGATGATGATGATGATGATGATGATGATGATGATGATGATGATGACGATGACGACGATGGTGATGATGATGATGATGATGTCTATCTATTCTGACTACCCTGTTGGTCTGCTCGAATGATGTCGATCAGACCCGGTAAACCTCTTTACCGGACGGAACTTGAGGGTACAGATTTCTACCAGATTGAAGCTATGATAAGGCAACTTGTTGACTATAGCATGATTGAAGGTTAATTTTGAGAGTGCATTCACTAGCACAGTGCTTTTCAAACTCTCGCGGAAGGGATGCTGTGGCAGGAGGATGCTGTGGAAGGAGGATACAACTGTTCATTTTTTTTTCGATCTCACAAAGTGTGCCTGAATTCTCTGTATCCTCTAGTTCAAGTTAACTGGTGTGGCGTGGCTGAATGGATAGTAGCACTCGCTTTTAAACTTCCGCTGGGCCAATGCCAAGGTAGCGCAGACGCAGAGGTGTTTCCAAGGCACCAGGGCCAGGTTCTATACCGGCCAAGATCTACTAAAACGTCTTAGTCGTGCGTCCTGGGCAAAGGTCCCTTCAGAGTCCTGGCTAAAGAAGTAGGATCGCTGATTCTTCCGAAGTCGGAGAGTATCCGCCGACACGGCGAGGAACCACCAGTCTGCAAACCAATAAGCTAGACATGGGACAACGGATACTCACGCAAACCTAAGTCCGATATGACATCACACTGATGTTGGACAACAGGACATCGCACTGGAGTTCACAGCTAGCGAACGCAAGCTAGCAAGCAAGCATAAGTACCCCAGAAGTCGGAGTGGTTTCGCCTGATAGCGAGAGACACTCATAATAAGGAAAGCTAATCCACGCGAAAAAATCAGTCAAATGCACTAGAAGTAATAGCAAGTGTATGGACTATGCTTGAGTTTTAACAAAAGTTAACTTGCTAAACTTTAAATCATTGACTAGTTCTTTGCTGGCTGTCTTGTTAAATCTTGCTGCTTTTCGCTTACACCGTGCTCTCTAATGTTGTGCTTGGAACTGATCTTCGAGTTTCTATTTACTGACCACTAGGTCCAGTAGGTCTTAAGGCGTGTAATGACCGTCTGACTGACTGGCACCTTGCTGTCTTGACAGACGATAGTTTGTAAAATGGCGTTATCTCTCCATAACACAAGGCCTGGGCTGAATTTAGAGACCATGTGTTGCCCATGCAGCATGATCCCTCTCTCGGCCTGTCTAGTCTACTCCACAGGAAAGGTGACATCAATACGTCTGGAACAAGACAAACTGCAGAAGCTACCGGATCAGCAAAGTAATGCTCTAACTATCCGCCTGTCGGAGCTTCGGTCCTAGACCAGTTACCAACCAAGGCTTGGGGCCTGGTCTGCCCTGCCATGACATGTTGCATTTCCTCACACCAGGATAAGGCTTGTACCCTCCCAATTGCGCTCTTCCGCTCGAAGCCGTTGGCACAATGTGGGGTGTCGGGTTTGGTAAGCGCCGCCCAACATTCGGCGCTAACAGAAAGCAGGTAGTACCGTCTGCTGTCATACAGTATCTCAGTCATATCTGACTAAGACCTGACATCATAAGGAGTGTAATATGATCTATTAAAAAGTCGCTTAAAATTCGACAGTGTCGACTTCATTGCACCGGGTTGTTACCCCATATAGTGGAGTATTTTTACACAGCGCGGGCTGCCAAAAGCGATGCACAAAGCACGAACTCAGTAGTTCCAGCCACGAAAAATAATGCGCTCTTCAACCAAAGGACGCTGCCCGGAATCGAACCCACAACCTTCGGAGCCTGAGTTAGACGGCTTGACCGCTACGCCATGGAGATTCCCGATATGATCTATTATTTTGTTTTAACCGGTTGTTAATTTTCGCAGACTCACTACCAAGAAGTAGTTCCGTGTTTGTGTGTGTATGTATGCTGACGCTAGTAGTGTGATTTGTGTGTCAGAGGGCAGCCTCAACATGTCTGAGATCCCCACCGATATATTGATCACTTCTCGTTCATTTCCCTCTTTACTAAACATACAAGCGTTCAATGTGTACCATCAATGAAAGAAACTTTTTTATTGTTCTTCATTGCGTCTTCTTCAAATCCGATCTTTTCTATTGTTTTCCGCAATGTAATGTATAACTCTCCGAACCTTACTGTGATTTACAAATGTCAAGAAGCCACTAAAATTCCTCTCGAAGCATTGAAAGGTTGCCTTATTTTAAATCTTTCCTGAGAGGAAATCAATAACAGCTACTCGGTGATTTAGCAAAAGAGAAGAAAACGTAAACACCAAAACGAGATCTTTCCAATATAAACACATTGGTCCTACAACAGCAAAGAAAAAAAAAAAAAAACACACACATATACATACATACACACACACACACACAGACACACACACACACACACACACACAAACACACACACACACACACACACACACACACACACCCAGAGGAAGGTTATGGGGCACCGGAAGTAACAGTCCTACATCATCAGGGGTGAAAAACGGAAATAACTTTCTTGTCTCTCTTTATGAGTTTTCGCTACATTAGAATCCGTAATTTATTTCTTTTCTTGCAAATATCTTGACAGTTATTTGGCTGCATCGCCGTGAAATAAACTAAGGAAAGCGCGTGGGGTTATTAACTTTAAGTTTCTCTTGTTTCATGTTCTCTCAACCTTTCAGAAGTTTATGAAATGCACAATGTAAGCTGTGTTTGTATATTTATTACATGTTCTTTTTGTTCTTGTCCTTCTTGTTGCTGTGTTTGTTCTTATAATTATCGTTATTGCTGTAGTCGATATTATTATTGTTCTTGGTCAACATTATCATTTCTTCTTCTTCTTCTTCTTCTTCTTCTTCTTCTTCTTCTTCTTCTTCTTCTTCTTCTTCTTCTTCTTCTTCTTCTTCTTCTTCTTCTTCTACTTCTTCTTCTTCTTCTTCTTCTTCTTCTTCTTCTTCTTCTTCTTCCCTTAAGTATTAATTTTCTTTTTTTTTTGCCCTCTATCCAGATATATTATTAGACAGTTAAACATACAGATAAATAGCTAGTGAGACATGTAAAGCTTTTAAGAATTGTTATCTTCACTCCATTTCTTTTGTCTATTTCCGGTCTGACCTCAATCTCTAATAGCACCGGGTCATACCACAACGTAAACAAAGAAAAGCTAGTTGCTTATCCTTTATAGGACGTCGCGGTCAATAACAGTATTTTGTGCTGTTGTGATCTTTTGGCAAGTTTACGTTCAGTAGTTTGCCATTGCTTTCTGAACGACCGGCACCCATACCATTACGTAAAAAAAACACAACGCAAGGCGGTCTGCTGCCAAATCGCCCGCAGCTGTGTTTCGAACGCGGGTATGCGGGATTACAAACTTCGTCTGTAACGCCTTCGCCACGGAGCCAGCACCACGACGTAAACCAACGCCAAAACACACCAACATCTGCCCTATCAGCCTTCTCGGTTCATCAACTTCCGCTTCCGTTCTAACTAAAAAAAATAAAAAAACATTCTTCAGGGCCATTAAGTCTAAATCGTAGCGGAGCAATATTAAACCACATCGACGCTGATGAGGGAACGCACTGGACCGTACAGAAATGTATCGATGGTTCAGCTGCTCAGTATCACGTGAATTAATTGATGGATTCATGTTAGATGGTGAGCTCTTGGTGATCAATCAATCAATGCTTTAAGCTAGATATTGGCTGTGACCGATTACCCAAGGCAATTCATTAGTTCTTTTCGTTTTTCCGTTATTAATACTGCAGACACTTCGCCCCCCCCCCTCTCTCTCTCTCTCTCTCTCTCTCTCTCTCTCTCTCTCTCTCTCTCTCTCTCTCTATCCCTGTCGTCACACTTCCTCTCTCTCTCCTTCCCCAATCACTCCCTCTCCACTCTCTCTTTGTCTACCCCCCCCCCCCCTCCCTCCCCTCAAAAAATATAATAGCTGGTTAATCCACGTCAAAATTCAAATTGTAACATAACTTACATAATTTGCATTACACAGTCACTAGATTGTGACATCATTTACATCAATTGTATCAGACAGACATAATGTTGTGCCATTAATTGCAGTGAATGATCAGACAGACAACACATTGTGAAATAAATTACGTAAATTATATCAGACAGAAAACCAGTTGCGTTATTCAGTAATTGCTTCTGGCAATATTCAAAAACGATGATGGGGTTTTGTCTCCATCCTCATCGTTGAGGTCATTGGTCATGCAATAGCTCCAGCTCTGTTCCACTGGGAAAGTCTAGTGCCCTTTCCACTACAGGAACCTCGCATTTTCTGCTTCGGCTCTGAATCTTCTGGCCACGCTGCACAACGCAGATCTCTGTACCTTGGACAGTTCTGTGGGATGTATTCAGGATTCAGAATGTTAGTTCCATATGGACACTCATCTGTGACAACAGTACAGATGACGAAGTAGAGTGCAGAGGCAATTCTTAGGCGAAATTTTCTAGTTTTCTTTTGGCAATGGAGCTGTTGGAAAGAGCCAAGTTTGTTGTCTGTATCTATGAGAAGTTGTGGATTCTGGTGTTTACTTCATGATTAAAAAGTGGGTAATTCAGCGGCTCCGATCTGCTGCTAGTTTTTGACGATGCGTCAGTTCCTTCTTTTCCAGTAATTTCACAGAGGGAAAGTAGTTACTGGGAGGCAATAGTTGAGCATATCTGAAAATTTTCGAGCTATGCATTTTGTTTTTAAGATAGCAGTAATTCATTGCTTCCGGTAAAATGGCGACGACCTGAATCCGTTTATTCTTCGGAACGACGCTGTTTTAGTGTTTTCCTGTGGATTATGTGGTGTTATTTCGTATCCGTTTATTGGAAGTGTTCAAAAGAAGCCACGGAAGGCAGGTGGTGGATGAAGTTATGAGGGCAGCCGACAGATAGTTGTTGGTTATGGTCTCAAGTTTCGCGACAGTAGGCAGAAGATCACTTTCACGAGACAATGACTAGGGTCACCCGGCCAGTATGGTCGCTGCCAAGAAGGAAAGCAACGGCAAACTACCTTCTTTAAACGTGCCTAGTTCATTATGATTCGCTTAAAGACAGATCATCGCAAGAAAAGACAGAGACATTAAAATTAGCAACACGGAATGTTAGGACGTTAAACGACGACGAAAAATTAGATAACTTCAAACAAGAAATGGAAAGAGAAAAAATTAATATTTTAGGGATGTGCGAAACGAGATGAGATGGACAGAAGCAGGCATCAAGATAGATGAAGATTTTACGATTATTTATTCTGGAGGAGAAAATCGACAAAGGGGGTAGCAATTATTTTGGACCGGCAAACATCAAAATCTGTTCAAGGATTCTGGACCGTGTCAGACATAGTTCTATTATTAAATTAAGCGGCAGATCTTTTGGCATAAATGGTATTCAAGGATATGCCCCAACAGGAGAATCCAGTGAAGATAGTGTAGAAGATTATCATGCAAAGAGTGTGGAAGAAAATACAACCTGAAATATCTGAAGAACAATGTGGGTTTGTAGAAGGAAAGGGTACAGTAAATGCTGTGTATATGCTGCTTTCAGTTATTGAACGTTCTATAGAAGTAATCAAAGATATACATCTTTGCTTTCTTGATTACACAAAGGCTTTCGATAGAGTAAGACATGTCAACATGGTAGATATGCTTGCAGATCTACAAATTCATGGGAAAGACATTAGACTTATTAAAAAAAACATATATTGGAAACAACAAGCTGTCATGAGGATTGATAATGAAGTGGGACAATATCAGCCTATTAAGAGAGGTTTAAAGGCAGCGATGTGTAATGTTTCCAGATCTTTTTTCCCTATACAGTGAAAATATTTTCAAAAATGTAGAAGATATAAATGGAATCAGCATTGGAGGACGAAATATCAATATCATTAGATATGCAGAAGATACAGTATTGATTGCAGGCAATAAGCAGGATCTGCAACAATTAGTAGATGCGGTTGTTGCACACAGTGAACAACTGGGATTAGAATTAAGTTTTTAAAAGACACAGATTTTGGTCGTCACTAGGAAAACGAAATACCACAACGTAATATACAAGTAAATGGGAATATTCTTTATCAAGTGAATCGGTACAATTATCTCGGAACAGTCATAACATCTGATGTGAGATGCCTTGTAGAGATTAAAACAAGAATCGCCATGGCAATAGTAGCTTTAAGCAAGATAAAAAATATACTTACCAATAAAAAGATGTCAACTGAAACGAGAAAAAGAGTGTTAAGGTGCTATATAGAGCCTGTTCTTTTGTATGGATGTGAAACTTGGACAGTGAGCAGTCAAGCTGAAAAACATCTGATGGGTGCAGAAATGCGATTTCTGAGGAAAATGCAAAGAATACCATGGACAGGCAGAAAAACCAATGACCAAGTACTACAGGAGACAAATGAAAATCGTAAATTGATTAGATAAATTAGACGTAGACAGTCAAAATTTTTTGGACATGTTATGAGAAGAAATGGATTGGAGAACTTAGTGACAACTGGCAAGATCGAAGGGAACAGACCAAGGGGAAGACCGAGAAGTAAATACCTGAATGGCTTGGCCACATGGCATGGTCGAGACAAGAACACTGAGCTGATCCACGACTCTAGTGATAGAGTGAAATAGCGAGTCATGACCGCCCACGCTTTCCGGCATGTCACATGATTGACTTTTTGATTGAGTAATTCATTTCTACTGGTTTGCACCGCCTCCGCTGTATATCTGTGGTCAATGGAAAAACCCCATCTGCTGGGTTTGGTATTTTGTTGCAAAGATTCTTAACGCAAGCGGGTGTGCTCTGAAATTGAACGAAACTAATTGCAACAGACTCTCATCTGAAACTGAAGACTTTTCAGTCGCGATAGCCTTTTGGGTGATCTTGGTACCGTTTGTTTCATGAAGAAAGCATCAACTTTATTCTTGATCTCCCCCCTTTACTGATCCGTGTGTATACACATGAATCCACGCTTTATTTGTCCCGACGTATCTCCTTACCTAGCACTTTTAACTGCACGGAGTTCCTTATTCGTTATCCTTGAGATCTTTGCGGCAATAGACAAGACTTAGACTAAATCTGTGAGTATTTCCTCTGTGAGTTTTCAGAAAGAAGATATTTATATTTGTAATGCAAGCTGTTCGAGATAAGTATGAAACTGTGTTATTTGATTTTATTTTGTACCGTACTTTGCAGTTGGAAATGAATTAAGGTTAAGTTAAGGTACACTAGGAAGTCCCTCTGTTTGAACAAGCGTTATCCCCTCTGTCTGTGTGTCTGTTTTCTGTCTGCTAGGGAGCGTATGATACTGAAATATTTCTCAATTGATAGTAAACAATTAGAAAACACGAAGTGTAGGACACCTTTAAAACATTAAAAATGCAAACCCCAGAGGACGTTACGGTGACAAGCTTCATCAGCAAACAAAACAAACCAAAAACTGAAATGACACTAAAGTAGCCACATTAAGGCGTAATATTATAGAATAATGAAAAATAAAAATAAGTTAGAAAACAGAAATGAACGAACAACGAATGAACGAACAAACTTTAATTTCAAAGGGTAACACATTGGGCACGCAGGCTCGTCTTACATTCGGACCCTCTAATTACTTATCTTTCATTCATCAATAGTGCGTGATACATTCACACAAGAAGAAAAAAACATTGTCAAATGAATGTTGTAATAAAGGAATAAAGTATGTGCTATTTAACTCAGACTCCAAATATGAAAAATAAAATGAAAATGGGAAATATAATTCCATTGAAAGTAGAGATATTGTGGGTTAATTACAAAGTCAATCAAACAAAAAAGACACAAGTAAAAAGAAAATACATCAAATAGAAACCAGTAAAGAACAAAGAAACGGCGAGGTAGAAAGTATTCGAAGACCAAGTATGGCTATCTGCGAGGTTATCACCGGACATCTCAAGGCAAAATGAAAGTACACAGAACAGCCGCAATGCTAATTCGTACCAATAACCACCGAGCCGGCTGTCAAGCACGCTAACCACCCGGCTACCAAGGCTCAATTTGCCCCCTCATTAAATTTCCAAAAATACACGACTCTCTTCCACTGCCACTGGATATTTCTAAAGTGTCTGCTTATTGCCCATGCTGCAAACCAAAAAGCACCGATAATCACGCCAACTAAAATAGTTAGTTTCCTCTTCTTCTCCTCTTCCTCCCTCTACCTCAGTGAAGTGTTGAGGGGAGATGTAAAGATGAGATAATTAACAAACTGTAGAAACAGTGTGCGACGCCAATAACAAGATATAAATAACATCACATGTGCAGAGATTCTTGTTTAAAAGAAGCCAGACGTAGGCTGGCCATATTAACTGATTCAGTGTCAAAGGATAATATATTGCCAAATGTGACCCCTTATTTAGACAGAAGGGCAATATATCGCCACACTAGAGTCATAGTATATTTTTTAAATTTTGTTTCATGTACCTTCCCAAATTCCAATGCTCAATGAATGGAAATATACGTCATTGTACTTGTTCATTTAATTGTGTACTATCCGCAGGCTTGGCCATGGGAATCCCATGGGAAAAAAGAGGGATTTTCTTAATAGTGTAGGGATGGGATGGGACGGGATGGGACAGGCATAAATTATCATTGGATGGGACAGAAAAACATGTCCCATGAACAAGCCTGCCAGGCTTGGCCATGGGAATGTTATTCCCATGGGATTCCCAAGGGAAAGTACCATGGGACAGGAAGGGATGGGACATGCATAAATTACCACGCAATGTAAATTATGTCCCATAGACAAGTACCCGTGTCCAAACCTACTTTTTGTATTTGGCAGTGAATCAGTTAATACAAATGTTAAACAATATTAAGAACCTACTACAAAATATCGGAAAACAAATGAAAATACAATTGTTGAGAACATGAATCTTTCCTATGGCAAATTATGAACTTCAGCCGTGGACAATTATGCATCATTTAAGAAGAAAATTGTGGCTTTTGACTTCAAAGGTTACCCCCTAAAAGTTCTTAAGAGTATTGTGGACAAAGAAGAACAATATTACTAACATTCTACAAGATTCGGACAACGAAGAAAGAAAATGTTAATTTTATAGCCTTTACAAGACATCAAGACAACACATTGTCAACTCCAGCGTTGTTTGGTTGTTAGGGATTCCTGGGCATGTTTACGGCCAGTAGTTTGCCATTGCTTTCTGAACGACCGGCCCTCATACTATGTACTAAAACCAACAATAGGCGGTCTGCTGCCAAATCGCCCGCCGCTGTGTTTCGAACGCGGTATGCTGGATTACGAATTACATTTGTAACCCCTTCGCCAAGAGCCGGCGGAGAAAACTAGCTCATAAACTGTCATTTCTCGGAAATTGACTTACTTTAGTCATTTGAAGTGACTTGGAAAGAACTGTGATGGAAGTCATGTTTTCTGGAAGAAGTGGCAAATGTCGATCAGCACGAAGGTGGATACGGTAACTGCTTTCACCTTGGGCAGGAGAGTGCACGAGGCAGGAGAGTGCAAGAGGCAGGAGAGTGCACGAGGCAGGAGTGTGCACGAGGCAGGAGAGTGCACGAGGCAGGAGAGTGCACGAGGCAGGAGAGTGCATGAGGCAGGAGAGTGCACGAGACAGGAGAGTGCACGAGGCAGGAGAGGGCACGAGGCATGAGAGTGCACGAGGCAGGAGAACTGGTAGGAGATAGGGAAACTTTTAGGGGCGCCGTTATGAGAGAGAATTCTTGCAAAGTACCTACTACATAATGATAACGACCAGAAGCTGGTGACACGTTACATTGATTATACCAGCGAGAATTGGCGAATGGAAAAGATAAATATTTCTCCAAATTGACTCTTAATTGGCTAAAAGCGTACAAAATGTATGCCAGAGAACAAGTCTCGCAACCATATGATATGCAATTTTATTATCAAATATAATTTGTTTGGTTTTCTTGAATTTCCTTCTTTGGATTCATTATATTTAGTACAGACTCACGGAGTCTGCTTAGTAAGGTGGAGAAAGGAATGTTCCGTGTAGAATGG
>JACEFZ010020783.1:0-42328 GCA_014155875.1 Cepaea nemoralis
TTTTTTTTTTTCCCTTTTAGTGCCCTTTTTTTTTTTTTTTAAAGTTTTTTAAGATGTCTTCCGTCATCCATTTCTTGCGTCCTATTATCTTTATTTTGGGATGGTTCTTTCTGTAGCTTGGTTGACTGATTTCTTTAATATTTCCCTTTGGTCACAGTCAAAAACTGTCATTTGCTGCCAATATAGTACCTTGCGGTGTATAGCAAAGGGGTCTTTGAGTCTGAGGAATTAAGGCCGTCTGGCTAGTGCAGTCGCCGCGAACTGTGCAGGTTTTGTGCTGGCTGCAAATTTACTTAATGACGTTGACATCAAAAGGTCTTCCAGTCAACGTCACCAGTAACACTGTCTGTACAGTCCAATATCCTTTGATCGATTTTCCTCTCTCTGTATCCATTAAAATTTGCTACTCCTCGCTGTTGTTTCTCTCCCCAGAATAGATTTGTCTATTTTCCCCCAGATGTTATAATGCCCATTCCTGTCCATCTGGTCTCACATATACCTAACAGGTTAATATTTAATCTTCTCATTTCATTCTTAATGTTATCAAATTTTCCCCCCCCACTCGTAGTTCTTACATTCTAAGTTCCTATTTTCAATGTTGATATTCTTTTGCACACAGTCGCCTGATGACGGTCTGGAGTCTCCTGGTGCACATGACTCCCCCTCCCGGGCGAGGCTGCTCCTATGCAGCACCCATATATTCCTACTGAAAATCAAAATCAAGCGAGCTTTTGCCCCTTTGCTCTACGCGAGGTTTCCTTCCTCGCTGAGCTCCCCTTAGGACCCCTGCGTTACCTTTTGACAGACGTGTCGCCCCAGTCAACTCCCCGCCTAACACTGACGTCAGAGCGGATCGCGGCCGACGACGAGCGCCGGTTGCCACTTAACTCCAGAAGCGAGGGGCTTGCGCCCCTCTCTCCGCTTGACTGAATAAGTGAGTGAGTGGCACCTTACAGTCTTGACAGACCAAAGTATGTGAGTTGGAATTTGGCCAAAATTCCATCACAATGCCTGGGCAGAGCTTCAGAGAACATGTGGTGCCCAAACGACATGTTCCCTCTCTCGGCCTTGCCTTGTTTGATCCAGAGGAATGGATAACCAATACGTCTGGAACAAGGTAGGCTGCAGACGCTGGCGGCTCAGCGTCAAACCTCCGAGACCTCGCCTCCACGAGCAGGAGACGAGCGATGGCCAGACCCTAAACCCTTGGATTTGACTTAGAGGCGTTCAGCCAAATCCCGCAGGTAACGGTCGTATACGCGCCCCGGACCACTGGGTGCGTACACCTGTCAACGCAAGTGTCTGGACCTTGTAAGCGTGTACTACCGTCAGAGAGTAGGCCCGCCGGAGATATTGCTCGTCTGCTGCGAGCAAATCTCCCTGCCTGCTACTTTGCTGATCTCGCTACCAGCGAGAATAGGCCCGCCGGAGATAAACTCGTCTGTTGCGGACAAATCTCCACTGAATAAGTAAAGAAACGATAAAAGTAGTAGTATTTCAATTGCGCTTGCGCTCCCACCTATGCTACACCCTTCATGCGTCTTCACAAAGTCGGACTAGAGTCAAACTCACCCTGTTGAGCTTGTTGAGCTGATAGGCCAGTATACATTCTATTACTATACATGTCCAAGGATTGATAACGCCGCACGTGCAGCTACGCTGACTAATCCATTATTGTAAATGTACGTCGATGTCAAACCTACAATTTCGCAAACCTTTAGTTTACTCTACATCATGTGACAGAAAAGTTTCATCGAAGACACTAAAGAAGGCACACAAAAAAGATTTACTTGACATTAGCAAAAAACACTGGAAGGTACACATTATTCATATGTACTCAGAGGACAAAAGTGACGCGGACACAACTTGAAACAATAAGAAAGATTAACACGAAGCAACTGATATTAGTGTCAGACATGAACGATGATTTTGTAGAAAGAACAGCTAATTTTCAAAACCCACGATGACATGTATTATTAAAAGACAAGAACTAAATGTCTGAGTTCTGAGTTACTTTCATATTTTATGCCATACATTACGTAGCTCGTTTTGCGTAAACATTGTAATGTGAATGCGTCGATGCAGTGGTCGTTGGGAATCAATTGTTAGTGGTAGCCTGTGTTAGATAGGCATGCACTTTTCTCAACTCTCACGCAGGCAATATGGGATTATCCAAATGCTTCAGCCCGACAGGACGAGTTTCAAAGTCACTGTAATAGAACAACTGAAAAACATCTGATGGCTGCGGAAATGTGGTTTCTGAGGAGAATGCAAAGAATACCACTGACAGACAGAAAAACAAAACCAACGACCAAGTCCTACAAGAACAAATGAGAATCGTAAACTGATTAGAGAAATTAGACGTAGACAGTCCAAATTGGTTGGAGATGTTATGCGAAGAAATAAATTTGAGAATTTGGTGACAACTGCAAGATTGAGGGGAAAAGAACAAGGGGAAGACAGAGAAGAAAATACCTGGATAGCTTGGCCACGTGGCATGGTCGAAACAAGAACACTGAGCTGATCCACGACTCTGGTGATTGAGTGAAATTGCGAATCATGACCACCCAATCTTAGCGGCATGGCATATGATGGATGGAATAGAAAAGCAGCGCTCCCGGCGAGTCGTGTGACATGACTCCAGCAGCTTTAACTGATTCAGTGTCGATGGATATTATATCGCCAAATGAGACCTTCCATTTGGACAGAAATACGCTATATCGACATACTAGGGTCAATGTATTTTTTGCTTGTTTTTTTTTTCCATTGTACCTTCGCAGTTTCAATACTCAATGAACGGAAATTTACATTTTAATCCATCCATCCATCCATCCATCCATCCATCCTTCCATCCATCCATCATCTGCCATGCCAGTAGACGTGGGCGGTCATGATTTTCCATATCACTCGATCACCAGAGTCGTGGATAAGCTCAGTGTTCTTGTCTCTACCATGCCAAGTGTGGTCCAGCCATCCAGGTATTAACTTCTCTGCCTTCCCCCTGTTCTCTTCCCCTCGATCTTGCCAGTTGTCACAAAGTTCTCTAATTCATTTCATCTCACAGCATTTTAATACTTGTTCATTTGATTGTGTACCATGTTTGGTCTAAACCTTCTTTACGTTTGGCACTGAATCGGTTAAGTCATGACTGATTGTGACGTGTTTCTCTTCGTCATAATCATTGATACCTTTGTGGATTGGAACAGACAGAACACAAGTCAGAGAATAGGAGACCATGCATATTTCCTGCGGCAACATCACCATTATTAGGTGCCATGCTGATAAGCAGGGCGGTAATGGCTCGCCATCCTCATACGATCACCTATACCGTGGATCAGTTCTGTGTTCTTGTCTCGACCATGCCACGTGGTCAAGCCATCCAGGTAGGTACTTCTCTGCCTTCCTCTTGCTCTCTTCCCCTCCCCCTCGATCATGCCAGTTGTCACCACGTTCTCTAGTTTATTTCTTCTCATAGCGTGCCGAACATATTTTGACTGTCTACGTCTAATTTCTCTAATCAGTTTTCGGTTTTCATTTGCCACTTGTAGGACTTGGTCAATAGTTTTTCTGTCTGTCCGTGGCATTCCTTGCAATTTCCTCAGAAACCACATTTACACTGGCCATTAGATGCTTTTCATCTTGTCTGCTCATTGTCCACGTTTCACATTCATACAAAAGTACACGTTCTATGTGGCACTTTAGCACTCTTTTTCTCGTTGCAATTTAAATCTTTGTGTTGGTCAGTATGTTTTCCATCTTACAACAGGCTACCTATGCCATAGCGATTTTTGTTTTAATCCCTTCAGGCCTCCCATCATATGAGAACATACGTGTGTGAAACTGCAAATCAGATGAAAATCACATACGTGCCTTTGAATATTAATGCTTGAGAAAAATATTAGAAAGTTATTTGACGACAAAGAGAACAAAAGGTCAGTACAACACGAACTCAACGTTGTAAAGAGGTTGATTATTCAGACAAATAAAATTGAGGACAATTATATATTTTGTTCATGTAAATCGACATGAGTGTATGCAAACGACAACTATAGAGTGAGGAAGGGGATGTACCGAGCAAGAGACAATCACAATGTAGCAGGATTCAGATGTGATAAATAATTCACATAAGACAGCAATAGATAATTGAGGCAGGGCATCTAGTTTATGATAGAGAGACATGTCCAAAGATTGTTAAGGGGACACGTTCTGCACAGGACAAGCCACTCGTCATCGTCGTTCTCCTCCTCTTCCTCCTCGTCATCATCGCCTCTACCATTTTGCCACCTGACGTGGACCTTGATGTATCTCCTCTGTTTCTGTTCTTTACCTGAAAGGAATAATTCACGTGCAACTATCTTTCCATCGAAAATCTTCTCTCACCGCATTCTTCTTCTATCTCTTGTCCCGGATATCTTATCAGTTGTAAACATTCTTCTATCTCTTGTCTCATTTATCTTACAAGTTGTTAACATTCTTCTATATCTTGTCCCTGTTATATTACAAGTTAACATTCTTCTATCTCTTGTCCCGGTTAATTTACAAGTTAACAATCTTCTATAGCTTGTCCCTGTTATCTGACAAGTTAATATTCTTCTATATCTCGTCCCTGTTATCTGACAAGTTAACATTCTTCTATATCTTGTCCCTGTTATCTGACAAGTTAACATTCTTCTATATCTTGTCCCGGTTATTTTACAAGTTAACATTCTTCTATCTTTTGTCTCGGTTATCTCACAAATTGTTTACATTCTTCTATATATTTTCTCTGTTATCAGACAAGTTAACATTCTTCTATCTATTGTTTCGGTTATCTTACAAGCTGTTAACATTCTTTTATATCTTGTTCCTGTTATCTGACAAGTTAACATTCTTCTATCTCTTGTCCCGGTTATGTAACAAGTTTTTACCATGTTTCTATCTCTTTTCCTAGCTATTTTATAAGTTGTTACACAATGTTACAATCTCATTTATGTTATAAGTTGTTGCAATATGCCACACTCTTTTCGTTCTCGTAGTACGGTTATAAATGTTTAATGCCTCTTTCTGTTGGTCAAGGTACATGTTAATTATGTCCTTGTCTTTTACATTACATGTAGATTACTGATGGTACTTTGAATATTCTTTTATAAAACCATATTTTGGAGGCCTAATGTGATGTTTTAGCTTGGTTACTGAAGGGTGAGACATTAGAGCCATATGTTAACTATTGTTTTGTAATACTTAACGACACTGATTTATTACATTATAAGTTATTAATATTTCTAACGACACTGACTTACTGCTTAAAATGTTATTCATGTTTCCACTGACAACGGATTATTGTATAAGATGATGTTAATTTGATAATATTTACTTATACTGTTTCATTCGTTGTGTTTTTCGTAACTAAATAATAACATATTGCATTACTTATCTTCATGCCAAAAGAGGTGGGATTTGACAATACTTCACTTATTGGCTGTCAGTCTCCGGAAACGTCGGGTGTCTATTTTACGACTTCGTGTGTCGCAGAGATTTCACAATCTAGTTTAAAACCAGTCACACTAGACATGACAAACTGAGACCCACAGTTGCTGAGCTCATAGAAAATACGATGTGTATGTTTATTGTGTGTGTGTGTGCATGCTTGTGTGTATATATGACAGTGGCTGATGTGATCTCCTGGGTCAAAATCCATCTCGAGATGTAATGTGATCACATGTCTTCAGAGTCGACCCTGCTACTGAAATGGAGTCCAAAAAATCTTCTGTTAGGCCAGGCGGCCGACATGATTTTGACCACACCACACATAGAGGATTGTTTGGTGAAGAAAACACAAAAGTAAATTCAGCACCATGCTTCCAGTATGTCGCATTGCTTTCTGAACGAGAAGTAAACGTTTAAGACTAAATGAGTGGAGTGGAGAATGAATCACTACTCAGCCGTCAGCGCACAGGAAGTTCAAGCAAGAGCGCGATAAACCTATCAGCCACTCTGACTCCTCTCCCTCGCTATATATATATACACATGTGGGTGCTCCTGTATTCTCCGGGCCCTAATGGTGACGTAAAGAATAGTTAAACAGTAAACCTACAGAGGAACTACAGAGGATTGGTCTGAGACTTTTCCCTCGCACTGTAGAAAAATATCAGCCAACAACCAATGCACTGGACTACAAAGGTTTGGCAGGCGGGGTTGTGGGCCTATACTCCTGTAGGAGCCTTACGGGTACAAGAAGAAGAAGAAAACAGGCTTTATATATGTTTGTGTGTGTATGTGTTGGTGATTTTTCCTCTCTCTCTCTCTCTCTCTCTCTCTGTCTCTCTCTCTATATGTGTGTGTGTGTGTGTGTGTGTGTGTGTGTGTGTGTGTGTGTGTGTGTGTGTGTGTGTGTGTGTGGTGCATGTATGTGTAAAACCGATAAAATCACAAAGACTTATTTATCTAGTCTGCACGCTAGAAAGAATTCAAGAACCGTTCAAGCGTTCATAACAACAGTCATAATCTACAGGACTAAGAATGCAGATGAACACAGAGACACAGTAAACGCACCAAACGCGTACACAAGTCCGTCTAGATATTCCAATGTTACCGATCTCTACGTTCCCTGACAGAACTTTCCACGACTTGCTAACTTGCACTTCATACTGTGACAGATCCAGCATTACATCATCATCATATTCCATATCCCCAGCGACGACACTTGCCCATACTCTGCATACCATTAGCATTTACGTCCGACCCCTGGGGTTCGCACCCCTTTTTGGACATGAGGAAAATTGACAAAAACACAAGCGATTCCATTTTCGGGGAGCAGTGTTGATATAATCAGTTCCTCCGCTTTTCTACGTCGACTTGTAGAGACAGTGATAAGCCGGCATCGAGGTCTTTATCGCTAGGGAAAGGAGAAGACTGATTGAATTTAGCAGTCAGCCATTTTCAGAATAACGTTTCATCTTCTTCTTAGCGAATCGGCACTTTGGGGTAACAAGGCAACAATGCAGCCTCATGTCACATCCCAATCTTTATCGGATAATCAAATAGATAGATGTGTAACACATATAAGGTCTGTTTTGTTACACGCTGTCTCTCATTCTTTGTATCATGGAATGACTCAAATTTGTAATCACGGGTAAATCAGCCAGACACCAGGGTTTCACCATATAGAGATCTTTTTCTACCACTTTCTATTTTTCTGTGTGTCTGTCTGTCCACGTCTCTGTCTGTCTACCTGCCTGTCTTGTCTGTCTATCTGTCTGTCTCTCATTCTTTGTATCGTGAAATACTCTAATTTGTAATCACGGTTTAATCATAATAGAGAGATTTCTTTCTCTGTCTGTCCACCCGCCCGTCCACCCATCCATCAGTCAGTTAGTCAGTCAGTCTGTCTGTCTCTCTCACTCATTTTGTCTGTCTGTCTGTCTGTCTGTCTGTCTGTCTGTCTGTCTGTCTGTCTGTCTGTCTGTCTGTCTGTCTGTCTGTCTGTCTTGCGCTCTATCTCTGTCTCTTATTGTCCCTGTCTCTCTGGCTCTATCTGTCTCACTCTCTGTTTCTCTCTCTCTCTCTCTCTTTAACTCTCTATCTCACTCTCTTTCTCTCTCTCTCTATCTCTCCCTCTCTATCTCTCCCTCTCTCTCTTACTCTATGGTTAAAAAAAATTTTAAGTTGCATGTCCTTCACAGGACGTAGCAGTCAACCCCATCATTTTCGCTGTTCTTGATTCCTGGGCAAATTTTACGTTTAGTAGTTTGCCATTGCTTTCTGAACGGCTCCTATACCTTTTTTCGAAAAAAAACCAGCACACTCTACTATGGTTGGACACTCGTTATTATGCGCACATTTAGAGTTAATGCGGCTTGATTAAACCGTGATCAGATTTCTAGCATGCACAATGTACACATGGGACATCGTATTCTTTTGCAGTGTCCGAACAGCTTAGGTACCCGATGCACTACCCAGAAAGTATGGAACTGCTGGCTTTCTAGGAACGATCGAAATTACGGTCTCAGATACTGGTCTCCAGACATGCAGGATGGAAAATATTGGTCTCAAATACAGGACCTCCAACATGTAGGATAGAAAATATTGGATTTATATGCTGGTATGCAGATATGAACGTTATGAAAAATAGGTCCCAAATACAGATGGTCTCCTGACATCAACGTTATAAAAAAAATAGGTCTCAAATACAGGTCTCCTGACATGAACGCTTGAAAATATCGGCTTCTGATCCCAACTATTCATCCAGTAATATTTAATGTTAGTTATTTTAACGCTGGTTTAAACACTACCAAAAGGAACCGCATGAAAAAGCTGTTCTCACGGACTCTCTGTGAACATTAATAAACAGTTGACGACTCTGTCATTACAGATTTGAGTTGCTGATTCACATGGTACTGGAATCGATAGCCTGGTCATAAATTCATTAACCGTGGCCGACTAGTGGGAATTGTGCTAGACTTGAGGGTCCCGTAGCATTAAGACGTCACAAGGAATATGTGACGGGAGCCCGTTGTAACTAATTCTGTAACAAGCAATTCAGTATAGTTTGATCGCTTACGTCTTATTTTGAGTTTTCTTAATACAATTGTCTTATGTTATTTAATACATGTGAAGTATGGGGTGTACTGAAAACCAGTCAGTTTATGGGGAATAACGAAGGAATACTAGTGAAGTGTCTATAGACATACTATTGGGAATATGAACGAACGAACAAACTTTATTTTTAAAGGGTTAAGAATTAGGCATGCAGGCCCATCTGACATTCTGCCCTTCTTCTCTCTTTCCTTTCATACGTTATTTCCTTCATAAACCACTTTTGAAGACACTTGTGAAGAATATGTGACGGGAGCCCATTGCAATTAACTCTTATCAAGCAATTTACAATATGCTACTTGTATCTTTGGGTTTTGTTAACAAAATTGTCTTACTTTTTATTTAAAGCATCTGAACTACGTGATGTACTGAAAACCAGTCAATTCATGGGGAGTTATGAATGAATACAATTGAAGTACCACCGAGAACCGCTGTAACTAATTCAATATCAAGCAATTAACTATCGGAAGATCAGGTACTTCCTGTTTTGTGTTTTCTTAATAAAATTGTCTTAATGGTCTTTTTAATGCTCCTTTTCCTGGCAAAAGTCTATGCTTGATAAGGCACAATAAGGGAGCAAACAATATGGGCAGATGAAGCTCATAAACAGAGGAAGGAAATCCACCTAAGTGAAGGACTCATCGAATGCCGAACCATCACTGCCTTGTGGAAGTTCTTGTAAGAACAAAGGCTGGAGCAACAAAGCCCGACAGAAACTTTGGGCAGGCAGAGCCCACAAGCTTGGGAAGGTAATCTGCCTATGGGAGGAGGAATCTAGAAAAGAAACTTCAACCGTCAAGTCAGAAAATGTTAAATAGATAGATAGATAGATAGATAGATAGATAAATGGATGGATGGATGGATGGATGGATGGATGGATGGATGGATGGTTGGATGGTTGGATGGATGGATGGATGGATGGATGGATGGATAGATAGAAGGAACGAACAAACGTTATTCTTAAAGGGTTAAGAATTCAGCTCACAAACTCGCCTAACATTCTGAACTCTTATCCATCTCTTTTCATACAATATTTAGAGAGAGAGAGAGAGAGAGAGAGAGAGAGAGAGAGAGAGAGAGAGAGAGAGAGAGAGAGAGAGAGAGAGAGAGAGAGAGAGAGAGAGAGAGAGAGAGAGAGAGAGAACGAACGAACGAACGGACTTTATTTTCAAAGGGTAACAAATTGGGCACGCAGGCCCGTCTTACATTCGGCCCTTCCAATCACTCATCTTTCTTTCATCAACAGTGCATACGAAAAAACATTGTCAAATGAATTTTGTAAACATAAACAATGCATATTACTATGTTATGATAAACATTCACCACCCACCTACACATCCCCCATTCACTCCAACTCCCCCACCCACTCAACCACAAACATACCCCAGACACACATACATGCCCCCACCCATTCACCACATCTCTATACCTACACATCTCCGCACCCACACACGTCTTCTACCCACCACACATCCCACCCACCCACACCCCAAGCATACATACATTCCCCAACCCACACATCCCCCACCCATTCACATCCACCCATCTACACACATCTCCCCACCCACTCACATATCCTCTACCCGTCCCATTACCCACCAACAATCACCCACCCACACACATATATGTATATGTATATGTATATATATATATATATATATATATATATATATATATATATATATATATATATAGAGAGAGAGAGAGAGAGAGAGAGAGAGAGAGAGAGAGCGAAAGACTTAAGGAAAACGATAGAGAATTAAGAAGAAATGGAAAGTAGTAGAGGACAGCAACAAAGAAGAGAAATACACTCAAACGATAACTAATGTAAGTTTAAAAGTAAATAATAGACTCTTTTACACACCTAAAGGAATGGTGAGCATAAGGCGCCTTTACTCCCCAAAACATTTCTTAGTACACATTTTAGGCTAAGTCGAATTGGGGAGCCCAGGTTAATTAAACAATTCTTCAATATATGGGTTCGAACCCTTGAGCACCGGGCCGGCCAGAGAGTGTCTAGCCATCACGCTACCGGATCTCCCACAGTTACCCAAATAATACCTTAATTAGTCCTACCTGTCAGATGCCAGTTCTTACTTAGATATGACTGAGTTGCCGTATGACAGTAGACGGTACTACCTGCTTTCTGTTAGCGCCGAATGTTGGGCGAAGCTTACCAAACCCGACACCCCACATTGTGCCAACGGCTTCGGGCGGAGGTGCGCAATTGGGAGGGTACAAGCCTTATCCTAGTGCGAGGAAATGCAACCTAAAGACTAAATGTCATGGTAGGGCAGACTAGGCCCAAAGCCTTGTTTGGCAACTGGTCTAGGATTGAAGCCTCGACAAAGGGACAGTTAGAGTATTGCTATGCTGATCCGGCAGCTTCTGCAACTTGTCTTGTTCCAGACATATTGTTTACCTTTCCTCTGGAGTACACTAGACAGGCCGAAAGAGGGATTATGCTGCATGGGCAATAAATGGTCTTTGGATTCAGCCCGGGATTTGTGTTATGGAGAGGTATAGCTCCATTTTACAAACTATCGTCTGTAAAGACGGCAAGGTGCCTGTCAGTCCTACCTGTAATGAATAACTGGTAACTCTCTGGCTGGCTACACCTTATTAACAGATTCAGTGCGTTTTGTTGGAGAACTTCTAAATGTGTACGCGGTTTTTTTGTGACGTGAACAGCATGTTTGGACAAATGGCGACCGCCGGTTGCTTAACTAACTGGGTTGCCTTATGCAGTAATGTGTGGGTGCTGGTTTTCTAACGACTGCCGCTTCCATCGGCGATGAACTGTATTTTTGGAGCGGACTTTTGTATTGGCATTCTGGCAGCGGCATTATGCTTAGTATAACTGTGCGGGATGTTCATTTATCGAGACTGCTGTCTGTTCCACTTTTCTCATAAGGCATTGAGGAACATTGTGTGCGCTATTCACTGGCACAGGAATGGAGCATAATCGGGCAACCCTTTGCTGTGAAGATGGAATCACGACAAACTGACTGTCTAGATTTACTACCCAAACATGTAGGTTTGGACCACACAAAAATGAATGGTGGAAAAAGTAAAGTAGAGGTGTGTCACAGTTATTAATAGTTCTGTTATGTTAGCAGAAATGGTGTATTATATTTCAAATTAATGGCGGTTGCATATGGAAAAAAAAATACTATATTGCTATTTTAACTACACTTTGATTTATAAGCCCATGGAAGTTGCGGAAGTTCGAGTGGCACGATTTATCATACCATGGCATTTAATCAGTTAAGCGCATATATTAAGAGTTAATCAGGCTTTATAAAACCGTCAAACGGTTTCTGACATGCACAATATTCCCGTGAGACATCCTGTCCTCAGGTATGGTCCGAATAGGCTGGGTATCATGTGCACTACCCTGAAAGTGTGATGTCATCGGATTCCTTGGAAAATAAATGTCTCAGGCAAGCCAGCACATTTTCAAGATATCTGATAATGGCATAACTATAATTCACCCAAATACTGGTGATAAACACAGGGGAAAACATAACAACACACCCAGAAAGCTACCCGGTGAACCACAGAAAGACTACCATATATTTGAAACTGGATTGAACACGTTACTAGGTTATCTTTAGAGTAGGACTTAACAAACTCACTAGTCACATGTACACACCGCTAAAGATAGGTTCAGCAGTAATCTGTATGCGGACAATAGCATCAGAATACATAACAAACACCACAACAACGAACCAAAAACAGCTCAGACAGAACCATACTGAATTTAAGCATCGACATCACTGCACTCACGACATTCCCAATCATGCTCTTCAAAAGCCACCAAATAGTTCCTGTGCTAACTCTCCCAGTAGCATTTTGTATTACCAAGATTCTCTACCTCCCCCGATGGTGTTTCCACCTTGTCGTGGTGGGGGAGCTTGAGTTTCTCAATGACCCTGAGAGCCATGCCGGCGGTAGCGTAGCTACCAGCAGGGCCTCCCAAGCCGGACAGGTCAAAGGGTAGAGAACAGACAAAGAGAAACACCCTGGTCCTCCAGGTTGGGGGTTGAAGCGTGGGGTTAACATCCCCACCTTTGTAAAAACCTTTCTTTGTTACGAAACAAATACATGAGCCTCGATATCGGACTGACTTATCTGGACAACGACCTTGGAACGTTAAAGGACTTTTGAGATTTGGAACATGGAATGTACGGACACTATATCGAGCTGGAGCGGCCGAAGAACTAACCCGGGAGCTGGTTGAATATCAAATGGATATCACAGCAATTCAAGAAATAAGGTGGCCAGGAGAGGGTACTTTAGAGCAAAATGGAATGATTATAATATATGGAGGAAACACCCAAAATAAACATGAATTAGGAACAGGATTTGTCATCAAAAAAGAGTTATGGGGGAACATTGTAAACTTTAAAGCCTTTAATGACAGGATTAGTAAATTACGAATAAAAGGTAAATGGAAAAATATAACGATGATTAATGTACATGCACCTACTGAAGAGAAAGAAGATGATATTAAAGAAGACTTTTATAATGATCTGGAAGATGTCATAGAAGAAACCCCCAAACAGGACATCCTGATTGTGCTGGGAGACTTCAATGCAAAAATAGGTAGAGAGCAAACTAATAAAAAAGTGGCCGGTATGGAAAGCCTACATACAACTTCAAATGATAATGGATGGAGAGTCATCAACCTGGCAGAAGCCAAAGGACTGCAGATTAGCAGTACCAGACTACAAAGAAAGGATATACACAAACAAACTTGGAAATCATGTGACAAGAGAACCTATAATCAAATAGATCACATTTTAATTAACAACAGAAATGCATCAAACATACAGCAAGTCAGAAGTTATAGAGGAGCTGAGTGCCACAGTGACCATTTCCTCGTTGGAGCAAAATTTAAAATAAAACTTAAGAGAGCTTTCTATACTAAATTACAAAGATTACACCCAACATATAACAGAGAAAAACTACAAGACATTACAGTCAAAGAGAAATTTACAGATGAAATAAAATGTAAACTTGAAACTTTTCAAAACCCTTTGGAGGAAAGCGTTGACCAAACTTGGTTGAACATCAAGAATACACTTCAATCTACCGCAGAAGAATGTCTCGGTGTGTCAACCACAGCATAGAAAGAACAGATGGTTCAATCAAAAATGTGAAGAAGCAGTCACTAAGAAGAAGAATGCCAGACATGTATGGTTAAATGACATCAATAACATCCAAAAGGAAGAGCATTATAGAAATGAATGTAAAGAGGCTACAAAAATAGTCAGACAGCAGAAGCGAGAATATATGAGTAATATAATCAAAGATATGGAAACTAATCACCAGAAAAATGAATCCAGAAAGTTTTTTAAAGTACTGAAGTCAATGAAACGAGGGCACCAACAAAACACATATGGTTTAAAAGACAAAAATGGGAATATGATAAATACCAATGAAGAAATGTGCAACACATGGAAAGAATATTTTATTGAATTACTAAATTGTGAAGCTCCAAGTAACATTTTCCCACAGGAAGAGGTTCTAACATGCGAACCACAAATTGAAGAACCTACATTTGAAGAAATCCTATATGTAATCACACGACTTAAAAACAATAAGGCAACTGGGACTGATGGAATTGCTGCTGAATTTATAAAGGCAGGTGGCCATGCATTACATCTAAAGCTATACGAACTAATAATAAAAATCTGGAGGACAGAAGAATTACCCCATGACTGGAAAGAGTCATTATTGATACCTATCTTTAAGAAAGGAGACAAGTTCCAATGTGGAAATTATAGAGGAATATCACTACTGTCCACAAGCTATAAGATACTATCCGCAGTATTACTAAATAGACTAAAACCATATTCAGAAGACATATTAGGTGACTACCAGGCGGGTTTTAGACAAAACAGATCAACAATAGATCAGATATTTATCTTACGACAAATAGCCGAGAAACATTGGGAATATAAAAGAGATCTCCATAACATTTTTGTGGATTTTAAAAAGGCTTATGATAGTGTCCATAGGAATAGTCTATGGAATGTTATGCAGGAATTTGGAATACCAAGGAAGTTAATTAACATGACCAAACTATGCATGGAAGATACTTATAATATAGTAACATATAAAGGCAGGAAATCAGACCCCTTCCAAATAACATCTGGCTTGAAACAGGGTGATGCACTATCGCCGCTACTCTTCAATCTGGCTCTAGAGAAAGTTGTAAGGAAGGTAAAGGAGGAATGTGATATTGGAGGAACATCCAAGCTGCTTGGTTATGCAGATGATATAGATATTATAGGGCAAAGTGAACAAAAGACATTAGAAATATTGACTCACTTAAAGGAAAAAGCCCAACAGATGGGGCTGGTTATCAACCAAGATAAGACAGAATATATGGTAATTTCAAGAGACGGAATGGCTAAAAACTCTGGCCACATACAAATAGATAATATGACCATTAAAAGAACGGAAACATACAAATACCTGGGTACAATCTTCAACTGCTCCAACATCATAAGGGAAGAAATACAAACTAGAATCAACTCTGGAAATAAGATATACTATGCACTACAACATCTACTAAAATCAAAGGCGCTATCTCGTAACACCAAAATCACAATATACAAAACACTGATCAGACCAGTTGTGCTGTATGGCTCTGAAACCTGGAGTACAACGAAAGGAGACGAAGCCTTGTTACAAACCTTTGAGAACAAAATTTTAAGACGCATCTTTGGACCCATTAGGGATACACAAAGTGGAGAGTGGAAAAGAAGAAGTAACAAAGACATTTATGATTTGTTTAAGTCCCCGCTAATCACTGGTATCATGAAGGCTAATAGACTACAATGGCTGGGGCATATAGAAAGAATGGAAGATAATAGGGAAACAAAACTCGCTTACACTCAGGAAATAAATGACCGTAGACCCAGAGGTAGACCAAGAAGGCGGTGGAGAGATAATATACATACAGACCTACAAGCACTTGGAATCAACGACTGGCAAGAGAAGGTCCACCAGAGAGACGAATGGAGACAGATTGTATTTGCAGCAAAGAACCTCAATGGCTCGGAATGCTGAAGAAGAAGAAGAAAGAAGAAGAAGATTCTCTACAAAAACCCCCGTGAACCTGTTTTTAAATACATGGATATTCCGTCTGCTCCAGACAACCTTAACTATATCGCCTTTATCATAAAATAGCTCTCCAACCAGAGTGGAAGCAGCTGCTAATCTATCAGCCTGTTTATTGTTCCGCACACCTGCATGTCCTGGGCAGAAAATCAAGGATGTGTTTCGCCATCTCCGTTATGTCGTGTGATGTTAGACACTGAACCCGAAACATTCCTATTTCCACTTTCCGAAGCAATCTCTGTGAGTTCGTAACGAACTTAGAAAGTCTGGCTGTGTTGCCTTCCAACTATGCTAAGGCAAGGGATTCAACTCCTACATCGGTCAGTTGGACTAAAATGTTGACTTCTCGTCCTTAACTTGGGGACGCAAGCTACAAGTTCCTCTGAAGTCGGAGTGGGTTCGCCTGCTGGCGAGGGACATTAGTAACAGGGAAATCTAATCCACATGCAAAATTCAGTCCAGTGCTACTAGAAATAGCGTGTATGGACTACACTCGAATTCAAAGTGAGTGAGCGAAATAAAACAATTATGATCTGACGCCTCAACCCTACTTTTTTAACACTCTACGTAAGGCCGCAGCACAGCAGGAAACAACATTCCAGACACCGACTGATTCCAAGTGAACGAAAAGAAAAGGAGGACTGATGTAAAACAATAATAAATACATAATTACATAGAACAGGTGACACAAAACGGAACATTATTAGAAAGAGGAGACAACAGAAGACAAGAGAAAAGAAAGACAGCTACGGGGAAACAACCGATATGGCCAACAATCTTCATGAATTCATTTCTTCAGGAGGGGCTATAATGTGTCATCTGGATTGATTGGAAACCAGTAGCAGAAATCATTATTTTCATATCAGGAATGAACGACATTATATCATGATTTGTTACTTCTCTAGGGCCATATAGAAGGAATTGATATTGTTATTATGATTTCTTATTTCAGAGTATGAATACGCAAACAAATTCAGCCACTTCCGAGAAGTGAAACAGAAACAGAGGCAATAGTTATCACTGCAAACTATACTTCACTCTTTATTCCTCACAGTTCTGGGGTTAAACTTCCGCTTCCCAGATATTAGGAGCCGCGGTGATTAGCCTATAAGCTTTGTGGTAACGGGTTCGAATTCTCATCAAGGTAATTTTCACATTATATATATATATTTTTTTTAAAAATTGGCATGGGCGACTACGTCTAAACTGGGTGCTAGGAAATGTCTTGGGATTTAAAGTCGACGGACTTGGTATCGACCCCAACATCTCTCGGGTCGATTGGTCTGTAAAGATATGAGACTAGCACCATATACTAAATACACCCCAAGGAGGGCGGTGTGATACTGACCACACCACTCACCATGTGCCGATATTTTTTTTTTTTTTGCATATTCTTTTTACAAGAGATCGCAGCATTTTACTGCTATTGTTGATGTCTTGGCAAGTTTACTTTTAATTAGTTTTTTTATTGCTTTCTGAATGACTGGATCCCATACCAATTCGTTAAAACCCAGCGCAACGCGGTCTGCTGCCAAATCGATTGCAGCTGTGTTTCGACGGCGGGTAAGCGGGCTTACGAATTGCGTCCGTAAGGCCTTCACCACAGAGACCGGCAAGTGCCGATTAGTCTATACAAATATGCATCAGCACTATGCCGGCGCTGCGGGTAAGAGGTGACGGACGCAGTTGGTAATCCCGCATACCGCGTTCGAAAATAGCTGCGAGCGATTTGGCAGCAGACTGCCTTGCTTTAGGTTTTATAAAATGGTACGAGTGCCGGTAGTTCAGAATGCGATGGAAAACTACTGAACGTACACTTGCCAAGAAATCACAAACAGCCAAAAAAATGCTGGGGTTGATTGTGATGTCCTTTAAAAGTAAATGCAACTAAATTTAACTGGCACCATATGCTCAGTTCAAAGACAAGAGCTGTAGCCACATTATGAAGCAACATATTCTTTACATTTATCTTCGACAAATGAATGTAGTGCGCAGTGGGTACCACTCGACGTTAGACAATTTCACCATCCTGAGTTCAGTTCTCGATAGTTGTCAGAGCTGTCGTATTTTCCGACCAGCACAACTCCTTACATAAGTGAAAATGTGATGAGAAATGTACAAGAAATGAGAGGATTCGTCATCAACTTAACATCAACAATAAACGATATGCAGGTGAAAGTTTTGATTCGCGTGTGTGTTGTTTGACATTACTTATTAGTTTAGTCTGTCTGAAGACTCACGTTGAAGTGGTCTGATCATGTCCCTCCACTATGTCGTGTTCTCAGCAAGTGTCTTCAGCTCAACGTCGCTGCATGCTTGTGTGATGTAGTTGTAGTTTTTTTGGTATTTTTTGTTGACATCCTTTTGTACTTTTGCCCCGAATCTTATTTCTAATCATTTCAGTAATGCGCGTCCATGTTTCATCTTGTGACAGAGCCAGGAAAACCCTTTTTTGTACGATGATCAGTAGTTGGCTGTTTCCGCAATGTCTTTAAGAGTTTGTTCATTTGATCTCTTTTCTGTACAGCTCACTCTATGAGTCCAGCTACAACATCCTATATCTATAGCTTATATATTTTTGTCATCTTTATTGTTTTGAGTCAAAATTTCGGAGCCGAACAGTGCAATGGAGCAGAAATGCGCAGTGATTATTCTTTTTCGCAGCTCAATATTACATTGATTTTAGAAGTGCTAGTGACAGATTTTTTTTGGTGTGCATATCCTTTACAGGATATTGCTGTCAACACCAGCATCTTTCAGCTGTATGTTGATTTCTTGGCAAGATTACGCTCAGTAGTTTGCCATTGCTTTCCGAGCGGCCGGCTCACATACCCGTAAGTTACCGATGCGATTCGAACCACTGCTGATTCTCACCGTCATCACGTTACCCACGAGAGTATACGAGATTACGGAGAAAAGTCATAACCTCTAAGCCACGAAGCCGGCTAGTGACAGATAGGGCCTTAAAATAATGGCTGCCTTTAGTCCACAATTATTATTAATTATCTGCTTTTATGCCCAGAAATAAATGTACATGAAATGTCTGCGTCAATCGCTGTGAACATAACAAATAAAAACAACACATTCAGCACTTCTATACAAATGCCAGCCGTCTGGGGTTAAATGGTTAAAACGGAAATGTTCTCTGCCAGACATATGTCTCACCATCGTGTGTTAGGCGCATGTGTCCAATGACTGGCGGCAAGCGAGGTGTAATGCGGCCACCTTAACTTTACAGGAAGTGTTTGAGGTACCCGCGTAATGAGACTAAGTTGGCGTTATGGTTGCAGTCCTAGTCGAACACATTCAATCATTCGTTCCGGAGACTGAACGCAGGATCATTGTGTTAAAAGACGATCGGGCTAAATTCCTGTATTATATAATATTTACTACATGACTGTTTCGCCACAAAGCAATATTGATTAATTAGTAAGTGCAACGCTTTTAGCGATCGAAGCGTCAGAGGTAGATCAAGAGAAATTATGCTGGATGGATTGAGACGGTGGCATGGAGGAATATCATCAATATATTTGATCCAGAACACCAAACATCGAGATCTGTGGAGAGACATAAATGTCTACGTCTGTTGACATGGCACGTGATGATAATCTCTTTTACGGAATAGTGTCATTTGATGAGATCTTATGAACTACCGTATGACAGTAGACGGTATTAGCGCCGAATGTTGAGTGGAGCTCACCAAACCCGACAGCCTATAATGTGTCAACGACTTCGGGCACAGGAGTGCAATTTGGAGAGTACGGGCCTTTTCCTAGTGCGAGGAAATGCAACTTAATGACTAAATGTCATAGCCGGGCAGACCAGGCCCAAAGCCTTGGTCGGCAATAGTACCGAAGCTCCGACAGGAGGGCAGTTAGAGCATTGCTTTGCTTATCCGGCAGCTTCTGCAGCTTGTCTTATTGCAGCGTATTGGTATCACCTTTCCTCTAGAGTTAATAACTAGGCAGGCTGAGATAGGGATCATGCAGCATGGGCAACACATAGTCTCTACAATGTAGCCCAGGCTTTGTGCTATAGAAAGATATAACTCCATCACTGTTCCCCACCATGTGTTGTGTATTAAGCCTTTTTTTTAAAAAGCACAATGTAACAAACTATCGTCTGCCAAGACTTTACGACGCCAGTGAGTGATCTGAATGTACACCACTTTTCATGACACACAGGCCTCAAAAAGAAGAAAGTAGAGATCAAGATAGTACAACAGCTGGGTAAAGGAGATACAGAGGCAGAAAGCTTGCATAATACGGGATCGTCAGAGGTCATATGTACCCAATAGCTGGGTGAAGTAGAAACAGACGGAGGCGGAAAACTGTCATAATACGGCATTGCTAGAGATTAAGATAATCCAATAGCTAGATGAAGGAGAAAAAGACAGACACAGAAAGCTTTCTAATAGGGCATTGTTAGTATACAAGCGTGGGTTGTTAGGAGAAAGGTAAAGCCAAATGATAAAAAAAATGGCAAATTTATACCATATGAACCCAGTCGGGGTTGGGGAAATCGTGGCTGAAAGGTTAAACTGTCCGCCTCAGGCTCAGATGGTACACGTTTCGATGCAAGTAAAGGGCTGGGCACTTTCCCAAGAACCATTAGTACCTAATGATATCCGACGCCAGCCTGATCTCTTGTGTACTGATATGGAAAACCTAGCCATTTCTGATAAGGGCGAAAAACAGGAGGTCCTGTGTGCAAGTTATTAAAATTCCACATTAAAATCCCACGGAAGATGGAAATAGCAAAGAGTATACCGTAAAGCCACTGGCCTGACAAATTGTTAGGAAAGAAAACCTACCCATGAGTAGTATTATATGATGCCTACACCCCCCCGAAATTGTGGTGCCGCGTGGTGCGCACCACGTGGTGCTCGTGGTGCTGGCACCACGTGGTGCTGTGTGGTGTCTAGTGGTGGGAGTATGTGGTGCGGTGGTGCTGGGTGTATGTGGTGCCTGTGGAGTGTGTCTTTGGCTTGTTAAGCTCGTTGTTTTTGGCGGGTAAAATTTTTTAAAAAAGAAAAAAGTCTGATCTAATGAGCTGGAGGCTCTTCATGTGTGTGCGCGTGTATCTGTGGCCAGGGTGGAGTGGAAGGAGCCGGCGTAAATAGTAAGCGCAAAGAAGGTGGTGCTGTCCCCCATGTAGTTGTCACCTGGCCGGTCAGCGCCCGAGTGACCACGAGTCCGGTCATGGGTCTAACGAGTAGCGGTGTATCTACTGGTGCTAACAACGGACAACCGACTGTGTCTTTAAAATGTCAAAACTTACAAAAACACACAGAGATGTACATGCACAATGTGGGACAAAAAATCAATACGCATCTTCATAACAACTAATCCAGGGTATTATCGTCGTCGTAATGAACTAGGTGGATTATTAATAATGCTTTATATAAACCGGGCGGGGTGGTCGGAGCCAGCGCGGGCGACGAACGCGGGGGCGACCACGACCGGGTGGTCGCGTGGGCGCGGGTTCGAACCCTCGAGCCGCTCCGGGTGTCGTATGAAAGTTGTAATAAGTAAAAATGTAAATAATTCGGATGTATGAGCTATAGTGGTTCGTAGTGGTTTATACATTATCATCATATAAATTACACCGCTTCAAATGAAAACCTCAGCAAAGAAAAGATGGCCGCTAGTACGTGTTGTAGTGGTATGGCTTAGTGTTATTTGATGTTAAGGGGTGGGTGAGTGAAAGCGTATCTCTATAAATGCTTCCAAACAATATCAGCATACAGTGTCAGATCGTTAAAGAGTAACCTTAAAGAAACATGTCAAGATGGCCGTCGATGTCCTCCGTAGGTGCCGGGTTCGAGTCCCAGTTGGGTGATCTAGTGGTAGAAGAAATATTGACTTAGTACTTGTTACTTAGTTGTGATGGCGATAGCTGGTGGTAGTAACAGGCTATGTGTAGCAAAGGAGAGGTGGTATGCAGGGTGAGGAGTATGTATAGGGGGTACCCCAGACGAGATGACAGGTTCGAATCTCGGGTGCTGTGCTACAGGTAAGGGTAATAGGCGTCAGCGTGTGGGGTGTCTAGCTGGTCATACGGGTTATGATTAGGGACAGTCTGTCTCTCCGTGTCGCTGTGTCCACAAGTCCAAGAGAAAAACAGGCATCCGACTTCACAGCTTAACTTAACATAACAAATTGGAGAACATAAGATACCCATACACGTCGCCAGCTGTTACAAAATCAATAATAGCCAGATGTATATATGAATAATCCTGGGGGGATTATCGCCGTCGATAGAAAGGGGTTGGGAAAGCAATAATACTCGTCATATCTTCAGGGAGGGGATTATAACATATGTCGTCTAAGCCCAAGGTATATCTCCTGTAATATAAGGTGGTCGGAAAACCAATATCACTAGGCCTCGATTCTTCTCATAATTGCGACTAGTGGCTTATAGATATAACCATTATTGCAGACGCAGCTGTGTGCAGACTAATCTACCAGGTCACGTGGTCTAGGCCATATCAACAAAAACGGGGTATAAATGTTAAGGAATAGACGCTGTACGAAGCACTCTCTGCCAGCTCTCTGATCCTGATACATCAAGGGAAACTGACAGAACAACCTTTGCAGTCGGTGAGTATGATGTCTCGTTGGTAAACACTGCGCATGTGTGTGCATGTGTATGTCTGTATTATATAGGTGTGTGTGTGTGTGTGTGTGTGTGTGTGTGTGTGTGTGTGTGTGTGTGTGTGTGTGTAAGTGTGTGTTTATGTCTATGTGTGCGTGTGTACATGTGAATAAGTGTAACGATGGTAGATATAACCAAAGGGTAATAGAGCGTGGGCTACTCTAGTGATATGAAGATAACAAAAGAACCTCTCTCTTTCACATGGAAACGGCCGCTGTGATCATACTGTACTAAGGTGATGTTTTGCTGTTATACTCAAGTTGGGTCTATTTACCCTCTACCGGTTAACTTCACTCAGCCATATCATGTGGAGTTTCATATTCACTGTTAACAAACATGAGCCGGCAGTATAATTTCTAGACCAACCAATGTGTCAAACTATACTGACTTTGTCTTTTTTCACGTTAGATCAAATATGTCTTCACTTCATATTGCCACAAATATTAACTTTATATACATCACTGTGCTCATGGAGACTCAGTATGATATCATTCATAGATCATAAAAAATCTTCACAATTAAAAAAGTATTGCTGGTCACTAAAAGTTTTCTTGTTCTTGTTGTTTTTCCAGGTGTACGTTGTCAACGTGTTGAAAGAACCCATATTCTTGACTTCAATCTACTATAAAAATCAAAAGGAGGGCTGAAAATATAAAGACCTTGTACCGAATTACTACTATCAACCTATAAACCTCAACTTTTACGGTATTGTCAAACAGAATTATGTCGACTCAGCAAAAAGAAATCCACTTATGTGTCACATGTGGGAAAAGTTTCACAGAAAAGCGCAATCTGCTTCGTCATCTTTGCACAGTTCACAGCACTGAAACGCATGCATGTCACCTATGTGGCAAGCTATTCAACAGAAAAGACAACCTACAAAAACACAGACGAACATACCACAAGACACACACTTCATCAACAACTATGGACACTAAACCTTCAAACCCTGAACCCAGTCTACCATCACTTTCATCACGCAAAAGGAGGACACCCTCGAACGCATATACCAATAAAAAACGTAGACACACTACTGATCAAATGGTAGCAAAGGAAGCGGACACCCAACAAACATATAGGGACAACTGGACAGCCCTTAGGACTTACTGCAAGGCGCTGTCGATCATGTTACCCAAGAATATAGTGGTATTATAAGAAAGCGCCGACCAACACCACCTAGTGAGCATAGTAAATGTATAAACCTAACAATTTTACCTCCTCGGTCTTATAAGAAGTAGTATTCTGATATATTTGTATGATAGCCTTGAGTCACCCCAACTAATGTGCATGTCTTCATTCTGGCGTGGATCTGTTTAGCGTGCCTCCTATGCAAACGATGACAGAAGAGGGTTAGTGTGTGGAGATACACCGGCTCACGGCTCTAGGAGCACCTGTGAGGATCTAGCGTCATGTCGTCTGCAGGCTGTACTACAATAACATTTCAACAAAGATGAAATAATCACGCTAAGCCACAGTAGTATCGCGGAGTGCCCCTTCAACTATAATCGCCAACACGAAAACTCGGAACCATCTCCAACCAACAGAGAGTGTTAACCACCACAGACAACCTTATCTTTCAGTAAATCCACACTGGTCGATGGGTAGTAAGCAGCTACCTATAAAGAAAGAGAGGCAATATAATTACAGATAGGTCGTCAATACCTGAATAAGTCTCAATATGAAGAAGCTTAGGGTGGATGTGAGGAGTCTTTTTATATAAATATACATAGGTGTTGTTATTTCTTCGCAGGTTGTATCCCATAGGGGTGGCTACAGAGTGGTATATCCATCGAAGGAACATCACTGGCGCAAACACCCCAGGCCACCACTGATGTCACTAGTGGTAAATCGCTGTGTCCTAGTGCGAAAAGAGTGAATAGCATTGCACAAGCTACCACAGTATTTGACCAAACACAATTGTCTGTCCCCCTAACAACCATTTGTATGATCCTAGTGTGACGTCAACAATCTGCTCAAGACCTTGTTATTATTCGTGAAGAACAGACTAAGCAATCTTTATAAGTTCGGTGACACTGGTGTCAATTCCACAAGAAAAAACATGTCTACGCAACCAACAGAACTTCATCTGACTGCCATAAGACCGGTTGTCACTAAACAATATACACTGAACAAAGAAAGAGTGGTCAAAAACAATATCAACAGAGATGCACACCCGACTGGTTTACTCGTTAAACGGACTAACTCAGGTCAATGTGTTACTATAACTTTCGACAGTACAAGTCACTATCAGTCGTTTCGAACCCGTATGTTTAGTTATTACAAGCACCAGTGCATTGAATCCAGACAAGACCTGAACGGGGTACCCGTGGAAGACCTGTTTTCAACACCCCTGGTTAAGATACATATGTATCACACGAAGATGAAACTTTTCGCCCAGGGAAAGATTGACAATATTAATTCTTGGTTAAAAATAGACTTTATCGAACTTGGAAACTTCGATACAGACGAATAGACACACAAAGCAACCTTCCTGGGTCAAAAAGGAGAAGAAACCCACAATAAGGCAGAAATTCCAAGTTAGTATATTTGAGACTATAAGCCTGTATTTCCACAACTAATCAAAAATAGACAAAACTTTGACGCTTTTATCAAAACAGTACACGAACACGGCGTTCTTACCTACGCTATGCAACAACGTCCAAATACCAAATACACTACAGAGATGATTCCAGCTATATGTTTTTATCTCTATCATATCCCAGAATTCCGACTTGTTTAATAAATAACCACCCTTTTATGACCCACGTTAGGCATCACTGTGCATGATCATACTAGTTATAACATCCCATATTTAGCCAACCATTTTGTATACTGACATTATGCTTGCTCATTTTTTGTAAAATGTACTGGAAATATTGTAAAATAAACAGTTTTATGTATTATAAGTGCGTTCACATGTTTGTTTTTAGTGTTGGCGGTACATATGGGTGTCATGTGGTGAGCGGGTGTTACATGTTGATGGCCAGGTAAAGAAATATCGCAACCAAACTTATAAAAATTAGGAAAATTTGTTAACCTAATGAGAAAAATATTGACCAAGTAAAGAAAAATTTACACAAAATTTACACAAATTAGGAAAATGTTACCCATATTAGGAAAAATATTGGCCAACGTATGAAATATCTCGAACAAATTTACAAAGAGTAGGAAAACATGTCGACCAAAGTAGGAAAATTGTTCGTCAAATGTGAAAAATATTGGGCAAGTAGGAAATCATGTTAACCAAAGGTGAAAACTATTGACCAAGTAAAGAAACTTCTCGTCCAAACTCATAAAAAGTAGGAAAATTTGTTAGCCAAATGGGAAAAATGGTGGCCAAATACAGAAATATCTCGACCAAACTAATAAACATTAGGAAAATGTGCTAGCCAAAGGTGAAAAATATTGGTCAAGTAAAGAAATATCTCAGCCGATTTATAACAAGTAAGAAAAACATGGTAGTAAAATCAAGAAATATGTCGACCGAAGTAATACAATAGGCAAAACGATGGACAAACTTATAAAGATGTCGACCGTTATAAAAATATGTGTTACCCAAATTAGGAAAAATATTGCCCAAGTGAAGAAATATCTCAACCATACTTATGAAAAGGAGGAAAATGTGTTAACCAAATGGGAAAAATATTGGCGAAGTGAAGAAATATCTCATCCATTCTTATAAAAATTAGAAAAATGTGTTAATCTAAGGAGAAAAAAATATTGACCAAGTAAAGACAAATTTACACCAAACTTATGAAAAGTAGGAAAATTTGTTAACCAAAGGGGAATAAATATGGGCTAAACTAAATATGTTGACCCAAGTAAGAAAATATGTTAGCCAAATGGGGGAAAATGTTGGCCAAAACATGAAACATCTTAACCAAACTTATAAATATCTCGTGTAAACTTTTAAATAAGTAGGGGGAAAAAAATATTGCTTCTGTAGTTATGTCAAAAGTATCTTGAACTTTTATCTGAACAGACATTTCACAAGACATAATCATCAACGTCAACACTTTCCCTCTTTTTACATTACCGAAAACTTCAACTTACCATTCCACCGTATCTGCTAAAGACGCACTTATACATACTAATCACCCATCTCTTCACACTCTTGGTTGTTGTCTTCTAACATAAAATATCTCTGTCTTTCGTAGCTGTCTTCCCAACTTTTCCATGTCACATCACCAAGATACTCCAAACATTCGTTGCACATGAGTTCTAATGAAACAGTCATAACAACATTTATGGTAATGCAATCTGTGGCTCCACCTGGGATAGTTTCAATATCATCTGAGTATTCGTCAGCAAAGAGCTATTACCCATGGCTGACATCTTCAACTTTCTATACCACAATGACTTCTACACTAACCTTCCATTGTTCCATCTTTCAACAATACAAAGGGTGGTCTCGAAGTTTAGCTAACATAACATTTTGTACTTTATCCACCTCTTTCACACGTTGTAATTTCACAGCTGCAATAACGACAAGTCTGCAACCAACACTGTCTGTTATGAAGTCGACCATTCTTAAAACCACGTCTGTCTTAATGAGCCCTTGAATACTCTCTACCAGATCTTATAACCGACTTTCAACTTTTCATACCAAATAACATTAACACTCTTTTTGATTACAGAACAACCGATTTTCTGCTGACTAGGCAGGTTTCTCAATCTAATGGAGATAAATCACCTGTCCTCCTAACATACTAGGCACTATTCTAGACAACGAATATGGTCATCAACCAGCACCCCTAAGAAGAACTTGAAAACACCAACAGAGATTGGGTTCCTGAGACGAATTCCTTGGACTACCAGAGTAACTAACGCTGATCGCCTAAAAGAGCCTACAAAACATAGAGCCTTATATACATCAAACACAACAAACTTTTTCTTACTAACCCTAACTATGCATCATCTAGCCCTAACCCTAACCCTAACTATACATCATGTAACCCTAACTTTAACCCTAACCCTAACCCTAACCCTAACTATACAGCAAATACAACAACTTCCGTCTTAAGAGACATAGATACAAAACAGTGTTAGAAATGGAAAAAGTTAAAATTTAATTAAAATTTAAAACTAATAAATCGCAATTTTATTGCTCGCTTCACTTAATTTACAGATATAGGCTAGGTATATGTATAGGTTAGGTATACGACATATAGCAAGCTTACATCTTACGCAATAAAATTGCGATTTATTAGTTTTAAATTTTAATTAAATTTTAACTTTTTCCATTTCTAACACTGTTTTGTATCTATGTCTCTTAAGACGGAAGTTGTTGTATTTGCTGTATAGTTAGGGTTAGGGTTAGGGGTTAGGGTTAGAGTTAGGGTTACATGATGTATAGTTAGGGTTAGGGTTAGGGCTAGATGATGCATAGTTAGGGTTAGTAAGAAAAAGTTTGTTGTGTTTGATGTATATAAGGCTCTATGTTTTGTAGGCTCTTTTAGGCGATCAGCGTTAGTTACTCTAGTAGTCCAAGGAATTCGTCTCAGGAACCCAATCTCTGTTGGTGTTTTCAAGTTCTTCTTAGTGGTGCTGGTTGATGACCATATTCGTTGTCTAGAATAGTGCCTAGTATGTTAGGAGGACAGGTGATTTATCTCCATTAGATTGAGAAACCTGCCTAGTCAGCAGAAAATCGGTTGTTCTGTAATCAAAAAGAGTGTTAATGTTATTTGGTATGAAAAGTTGAAAGTCGGTTATAAGATCTGGTAGAGAGTATTCAAGGGCTCATTAAGACAGACGCGGTTTTAAGAATGGTCGACTTCATAACAGACAGTGTTGGTTGCAGACTTGTCGTTATTGCAGCTGTGAAATTACAACGTGTGAAAGAGGTGGATAAAGTACAAAATGTTATGTTAGCTAAACTTCGAGACCACCCTTTGTATTGTTGAAAGATGGAACAATGGAAGGTTAGTGTAGAAGTCATTGTGGTATAGAAAGTTGAAGATGTCAGCCATGGGTAATAGCTCTTTGCTGACGAATACTCAGATGATATTGAAACTATCCCAGGTGGAGCCACAGATTGCATTACCATAAATGTTGTTATGACTGTTTCATTAGAACTCATGTGCAACGAATGTTTGGAGTATCTTGGTGATGTGACATGGAAAAGTTGGGAAGACAGCTACGAAAGACAGAGATATTTTATGTTAGAAGACAACAACCAAGAGTGTGAAGAGATGGGTGATTAGTATGTATAAGTGCGTCTTTAGCAGATACGGTGGAATGGTAAGTTGAAGCTTTCGGTAATGTAAAAGAGGGAAAGTGTTGACGTTGATGATTATGTCTTGTGAAATGTCTGTTCAGATAAAAGTTCAAGATACTTTTGACATAACTACAGAAGCAATATTTTTTTCCCCCTACTTATTTAAAAGTTTACACGAGATATTTATAAGTTTGGTTAAGATGTTTCATGTTTTGGCCAACATTTTCCCCCATTTGGCTAACATATTTTCTTACTTGGGTCAACATATTTAGTTTAGCCCATATTTATTCCCCTTTGGTTAACAAATTTTCCTACTTTTCATAAGTTTGGTGTAAATTTGTCTTTACTTGGTCAATATTTTTTTCTCCTTAGATTAACACATTTTCCTAATTTTTATAAGAATGGATGAGATATTTCTTCACTTCGCCAATATTTTTCCCATTTGGTTAACACATTTTCCTCCTTTTCATAAGTATGGTTGAGATATTTCTTCACTTGGGCAATATTTTTCCTAATTTGGGTAACACATATTTTTATAACGGTCGACATCTTTATAAGTTTGTCCATCGTTTTGCCTATTGTATTACTTCGGTCGACATATTTCTTGATTTTACTAGCATGTTTTTCTTACTTGTTATAAATCGGCTGAGATATTTCTTTACTTGACCAATATTTTTCACCTTTGGCTAGCACATTTTCCTAATGTTTATTAGTTTGGTCGAGATATTTCTGTATTTGGCCACCATTTTTCCCATTTGGCTAACAAATTTTCCTACTTTTTATGAGTTTGGACGAGAAGTTTCTTTACTTGGTCAATAGTTTTCACCTTTGGTTAACATGATTTCCTACTTGCCCAATATTTTTCACATTTGACGAACAATTTTCCTACTTTGGTCGACATGTTCTCCTACTCTTTGTAAATTTGTTCGAGATATTTCATACGTTGGCCAATATTTTTCCTAATATGGGTAACATTTTCCTAATTTGTGTAAATTTTGTGTAAATTTTTCTTTACTTGGTCAATATTTTTCTCATTAGGTTAACAAATTTTCCTAATTTTTATAAGTTTGGTTGCGATATTTCTTTACCTGGCCATCAACATGTAACACCCGCTCACCACATGACACCCATATGTACCGCCAACACTAAAAACAAACATGTGAACGCACTTATAATACATAAAACTGTTTATTTTACAATATTTCCAGTACATTTTACAAAAAATGAGCAAGCATAATGTCAGTATACAAAATGGTTGGCTAAATATGGGATGTTATAACTAGTATGATCATGCACAGTGATGCCTAACGTGGGTCATAAAAGGGTGGTTATTTATTAAACAAGTCGGAATTCTGGGATATGATAGAGATAAAAACATATAGCTGGAATCATCTCTGTAGTGTATTTGGTATTTGGACGTTGTTGCATAGCGTAGGTAAGAACGCCGTGTTCGTGTACTGTTTTGATAAAAGCGTCAAAGTTTTGTCTATTTTTGATTAGTTGTGGAAATACAGGCTTATAGTCTCAAATATACTAACTTGGAATTTCTGCCTTATTGTGGGTTTCTTCTCCTTTTTGACCCAGGAAGGTTGCTTTGTGTGTCTATTCGTCTGTATCGAAGTTTCCAAGTTCGATAAAGTCTATTTTTAACCAAGAATTAATATTGTCAATCTTTCCCTGGGCGAAAAGTTTCATCTTCGTGTGATACATATGTATCTTAACCAGGGGTGTTGAAAACAGGTCTTCCACGGGTACCCCGTTCAGGTCTTGTCTGGATTCAATGCACTGGTGCTTGTAATAACTAAACATACGGGTTCGAAACGACTGATAGTGACTTGTACTGTCGAAAGTTATAGTAACACATTGACCTGAGTTAGTCCGTTTAACGAGTAAACCAGTCGGGTGTGCATCTCTGTTGATATTGTTTTTGACCACTCTTTCTTTGTTCAGTGTATATTGTTTAGTGACAACCGGTCTTATGGCAGTCAGATGAAGTTCTGTTGGTTGCGTAGACATGTTTTTTCTTGTGGAATTGACACCAGTGTCACCGAACTTATAAAGATTGCTTAGTCTGTTCTTCACGAATAATAACAAGGTCTTGAGCAGATTGTTGACGTCACACTAGGATCATACAAATGGTTGTTAGGGGGACAGACAATTGTGTTTGGTCAAATACTGTGGTAGCTTGTGCAATGCTATTCACTCTTTTCGCACTAGGACACAGCGATTTACCACTAGTGACATCAGTGGTGGCCTGGGGTGTTTGCGCCAGTGATGTTCCTTCGATGGATATACCACTCTGTAGCCACCCCTATGGGATACAACCTGCGAAGAAATAACAACACCTATGTATATTTATATAAAAGACTCCTCACATCCACCCTAAGCTTCTTCATATTGAGAATTATTCAGGTATTGACGACCTATCTGTAATTATATTGCCTCTCTTTCTTTATAGGTAGCTGCTTACTACCCATCGACCAGTGTGGATTTACTGAAAGATAAGGTTGTCTGTGGTGGTTAACACTCTCTGTTGGTTGGAGATGGTTCCGAGTTTTCGTGTTGGCGATTATAGTTGAAGGGGCACTCCGCGATACTACTGTGGCTTAGCGTGATTATTTCATCTTTGTTGAAATGTTATTGTAGTACAGCCTGCAGACGACATGACGCTAGATCCTCACAGGTGCTCCTAGAGCCGTGAGCCGGTGTATCTCCACACACTAACCCTCTTCTGTCATCGTTTGCATAGGAGGCACGCTAAACAGATCCACGCCAGAATGAAGACATGCACATTAGTTGGGGTGACTCAAGGCTATCATACAAATATATCAGAATACTACTTCTTATAAGACCGAGGAGGTAAAATTGTTAGGTTTATACATTTACTATGCTCACTAGGTGGTGTTGGTCGGCGCTTTCTTATAATACCACTATATTCTTGGGTAACATGATCGACAGCGCCTTGCAGTAAGTCCTAAGGGCTGTCCAGTTGTCCCTATATGTTTGTTGGGTGTCCGCTTCCTTTGCTACCATTTGATCAGTAGTGTGTCTACGTTTTTTATTGGTATATGCGTTCGAGGGTGTCCTCCTTTTGCGTGATGAAAGTGATGGTAGACTGGGTTCAGGGTTTGAAGGTTTAGTGTCCATAGTTGTTGATGAAGTGTGTGTCTTGTGGTATGTTCGTCTGTGTTTTTGTAGGTTGTCTTTTCTGTTGAATAGCTTGCCACATAGGTGACATGCATGCGTTTCAGTGCTGTGAACTGTGCAAAGATGACGAAGCAGATTGCGCTTTTCTGTGAAACTTTTCCCACATGTGACACATAAGTGGATTTCTTTTTGCTGAGTCGACATAATTCTGTTTGACAATACCGTAAAAGTTGAGGTTTATAGGTTGATAGTAGTAATTCGGTACAAGGTCTTTATATTTTCAGCCCTCCTTTTGATTTTTATAGTAGATTGAAGTCAAGAATATGGGTTCTTTCAACACGTTGACAACGTACACCTGGAAAAACAACAAGAACAAGAAAACTTTTAGTGACCAGTAATACTTTTTTAATTGTGAAGATTTTTTATGATCTATGAATGATATCATACTGAGTCTCCATGAGCACAGTGATGTATATAAAGTTAATATTTGTGGCAATATGAAGTGAAGACATATTTGATCTAACGGGAAAAAAGACAAAGTCAGTATAGTTTGACACATTGGTTGGTCTAGAAATTATACTGCCGGCTCATGTTTGTTAACAGTGAATATGAAACTCCACATGATATGGCTGAGTGAAGTTAACCGGTAGAGGGTAAATAGACCCAACTTGAGTATAACAGCAAAACATCACCTTAGTACAGTATGATCACAGCGGCCGTTTCCATGTGAAAGAGAGAGGTTCTTTTGTTATCTTCATATCACTAGAGTAGCCCACGCTCTATTACCCTTTGGTTATATCTACCATCGTTACACTTATTCACATGTACACACGCACACATAGACATAAACACACACTTACACACACACACACACACACACACACACACACACACACACACACACACACCTATATAATACAGACATACACATGCACACACATGCGCAGTGTTTACCAACGAGACATCATACTCACCGACTGCAAAGGTTGTTCTGTCAGTTTCCCTTGATGTATCAGGATCAGAGAGCTGGCAGAGAGTGCTTCGTACAGCGTCTATTCCTTAACATTTATACCCCGTTTTTGTTGATATGGCCTAGACCACGTGACCTGGTAGATTAGTCTGCACACAGCTGCGTCTGCAATAATGGTTATATCTATAAGCCACTAGTCGCAATTATGAGAAGAATCGAGGCCTAGTGATATTGGTTTTCCGACCACCTTATATTACAGGAGATATACCTTGGGCTTAGACGACATATGTTATAATCCCCTCCCTGAAGATATGACGAGTATTATTGCTTTCCCAACCCCTTTCTATCGACGGCGATAATCCCCCCAGGATTATTCATATATACATCTGGCTATTATTGATTTTGTAACAGCTGGCGACGTGTATGGGTATCTTATGTTCTCCAATTTGTTATGTTAAGTTAAGCTGTGAAGTCGGATGCCTGTTTTTCTCTTGGACTTGTGGACACAGCGACACGGAGAGACAGACTGTCCCTAATCATAACCCGTATGACCAGCTAGACACCCCACACGCTGACGCCTATTACCCTTACCTGTAGCACAGCACCCGAGATTCGAACCTGTCATCTCGTCTGGGGTACCCCCTATACATACTCCTCACCCTGCATACCACCTCTCCTTTGCTACACATAGCCTGTTACTACCACCAGCTATCGCCATCACAACTAAGTAACAACTAAGTCAATATTTCTTCTACCACTAGATCACCCAACTGGGACTCGAACCCGGCACCTACGGAGGACATCGACGGCCATCTTGACATGTTTCTTTAAGGTTACTCTTTAACGATCTGACACTGTATGCTGATATTGTTTGGAAGCATTTATAGAGATACGCTTTCACTCACCCACCCCTTAACATCAAATAACACTAAGCCATACCACTACAACACGTACTAGCGGCCATCTTTTCTTTGCTGAGGTTTTCATTTGAAGCGGTGTAATTTATATGATGATAATGTATAAACCACTACGAACCACTATAGCTCATACATCCGAATTATTTACATTTTTACTTATTACAACTTTCATACGACACCCGGAGCGGCTCGAGGGTTCGAACCCGCGCCCACGCGACCACCCGGTCGTGGTCGCCCCCGCGTTCGTCGCCCGCGCTGGCTCCGACCACCCCGCCCGGTTTATATAAAGCATTATTAATAATCCACCTAGTTCATTACGACGACGATAATACCCTGGATTAGTTGTTATGAAGATGCGTATTGATTTTTTGTCCCACATTGTGCATGTACATCTCTGTGTGTTTTTGTAAGTTTTGACATTTTAAAGACACAGTCGGTTGTCCGTTGTTAGCACCAGTAGATACACCGCTACTCGTTAGACCCATGACCGGACTCGTGGTCACTCGGGCGCTGACCGGCCAGGTGACAACTACATGGGGGACAGCACCACCTTCTTTGCGCTTACTATTTACGCCGGCTCCTTCCACTCCACCCTGGCCACAGATACACGCGCACACACATGAAGAGCCTCCAGCTCATTAGATCAGACTTTTTTCTTTTTTAAAAAATTTTACCCGCCAAAAACAACGAGCTTAACAAGCCAAAGACACACTCCACAGGCACCACATACACCCAGCACCACCGCACCACATACTCCCACCACTAGACACCACACAGCACCACGTGGTGCCAGCACCACGAGCACCACGTGGTGCGCACCACGCGGCACCACAATTTCGGGGGGGTGTAGGCATCATATAATACTACTCCCATGCGTAGATTGAATTCGTTACATTGGAAGGAATCTATAGAGGAGGTAAACTTGAGATAAACGCATGCCGAAGTAGGGATACATTGAACTCGGAGGTATATACCTAGGTGTGAAGCACTCCCCTCGACAGAGGAGTGAAGAATAAGAATAAATCATGCCCGTAGCAGGAATTTGCTGTGTTATGTGAAGTGTTTGGACCATCACATTGTGTATGCTTGAGTGCGCAGAGGATTAGGTGGTCAGTCTTTCTCTCCTGTAGCGAATGTCGAGAACTGACATCGACCCCACGTCCGACCACGCTCGTGGCACATTCAGAGTAACGTCTTACCTAACCATTACATCAACACACCCGCCTCTGTCATAATTATTCGTAGGGAGCCACTGCAAGAATGCAACTTTTGCATACAACGTGATTGCAATAAAGAGGCAACTGATCTAGGCCACAGAGATTTCAGAACAGGACTGAAAGATACTAAAGAGGACAAAATATTCCAAAAGAAGAGTTTGCGAGAAAGAGGAAGGACAGATCTTGATAAGATGACTCTATTGGTAAGGAGGTGAATCTAGAACATATTTCTTTCGCCATCTGTATTCCGCTAATAGACCACTTTTGCTTTGTTTATTCTCGCATTTCAATTCCGAAGCAAGCAATCAATAACATTCTTTGTTTTGCGTAATTTTTATTAGCGTTCTGTGTTTCTTGTTTCAGCCCATGGAATTATAACACAAAAACATGTCGTTTTAAATTTCATTCCAGCAAACGGACCCGCATATTGAAACTGTTTTGTGAGAATCTAAACTGTCCTTAGAACATGGACGACGTCTGAAGGGAGATTTAAGGAAGGAGAGTTCAGAATTCCTTTCTTTCAGAGGGTAATCAATGAATTTTCCACGCCTCTCTCTCTCTCTCTCTCTCTCTCTCTCTCTCTCTCTCTCTCTCTCTCTCTCTCTCTCTCTCTCTCTCTCTCTCTCTCTCTCTTCCTCTCTCTCTCTCTCTCTCTCTCTCTCTCTCTCTCTCTCTCTCTCACTTTCTCTCACTCTCTTTCAGCCCCCTCTCTCTCCCTCTCTCTGTGTGTGTTACAGCCCACTCATCTTATAATAGGCCCAGTGTTGCAACGTGTTTCAACTTCTTTAACTCTTTGTGTGCTACTAGCCGTTTTGCGTGAGAAGCACTTTACATCTGGATACTGGAAGCCAGATCAGACTGCTTGTAAATTATTGCATTCAATTAATTAATCCACTATTCTCCCACATGATATTTCAAAGCTGCCCATCCCTTACAGTTTCTATGTAACTAATTTCGTTTAAATGAGTATTACTTTAAACATTAGTATACCCCACGTCACTTGAAGAGAGTTACAAATCGTCCCAAACATACCAAACTCCACTTAGAGTGGGTAGAGTTGTTGAGACTCTCCAAGTCCATATTAGACGTAAGACGTTGTAATCAACCCGTGGATGATTTTCTAGGCGATATTTTAGGTTCAGTAATTTATCATTGTCGGTCTCCATGGCTAGGAGCTAGCGGACGGGATTCGTAAGCCCACTTACCTGCGTTCGAAACACAGCTGTGACCGATTTGGCAGCAGACCGCATCGCAATGAGTCTTAACGTGTTGGTATGGGAGCCGGTCGTTCAGAAAACAATGGCAAACTACTGAACGTAAAACTTGCCAGACATCAACAACAGGAGTAAAATGCTGGTGTTGGCAGTGTTGACTAATTTGATTCATGTAAAAAGTATATGCAAACAGACATTTATCTTTGCTTTCTCAATGAGAAGTCAACATTAATGTCCAACTGACCGGCCTGTGGAAGTTTAAGTGCGCACTGGAAGTTGAAGTGTGTCTGAACCCTCTTGGCCATAAAGACCTCTCCAATATGAGATAAAAGGCTTAAATTCCACTTGTTTCATAACTTAAGATAGCAGATATTGATGAATGTAACTCAGAAATAGCCAAAATTACAACTAAACATTTGTTGCCAGAGAGTCCAGCAGAAAGAGAAAGTTGTCTTGGAATAGACCCGAGCATTTGAGGGATCCCTGCGAAGTTGTCAACAAACTCAAGTCGACTGTTGCTTTCTTTAAATGTGTACAGACTGAGGTCTGAAGGAGAACGAAGAAGAAGAAGAAGAAGAAGAAGAAGAAGAAGAAGAAGAAGAAGAAGAAGAAGAAGAGGAGGAGAAAGAAGAGAAGAAGAAGTAGCAGACAAGAAAGAAGAGGAAGCAGCAGCGGCAGTAGAATAAAGAATAAGAGAAGGAAGAAGAAGAAGAAGAAGAAGAAGAAGAAGAAGAAGAAGAAGAAGACGACGAAGAAGAAGAAGAAGAAGAAGAAGAAGAAGAAGAAGCAGAGGAGAAAGAAGAGAAGATGAAGAAGCAGACAAGAAAGAAGAGGAAGAAGCAGCGGCAGTAGAATAAAGAAGAAGAGAAGGAAGAAGAAGAAGAAGAAGAAGAAGAAGAAGAAGAAGAAGAAGAAGAAGAAGAAGAAGAAGTGTACTGTTCGTAGTTCATTCAAGTATCTGTATAATTCAATTCTTCAAATCTGTGTGTTGAAATGTGGTGGAACTTTGAGTTATAGGTTGACTTGAATGAATCAGCCTTATATCCAACATCATTAAATACACACCATCAGGGGAAAGGAACCCCCCCCCCCGGGGGTACACGGTAGCGTAGTGGCTAGAAACTTGCCAATTGGCCCGTTGGTCATGGGTTCGAATCCCCTGGGATGGGATTTGTAAACTAGGCCTTGGCTCTCAGGTGGACCCAGACGAACATTGGTACCTGGAAATGTCTTGGGAGGTCAAGGCAGTCGGCCTGAAACTGACCATATCAGCCACGGATTGCTTTATATAACAATATGGTTCTAGCACAATATGCCCAATACACATAAGGCATGTACAATGTTCCTTTATTTTCTCTACTTTGCCATATGGGAGGGTCTATGGGGCGAACACTGAACTCGACGCTACGTCTCCACACTTAGACTCGCGCGCGATGACACAAGCATGGACGAACTCATAACAGTGCATTAACTGGTAACACTGGCACGCACACATAGATATGTACAGAGACTACGCTCGCGCGCGCGCGCGCGCACTCACACACACACACACACACATTGATGCGTAGGTGTAAGATGCCCACCGACATACATACAAACAGATAGATCAACAGACATATAGGCAGAGAGTGTGTGCGTGTGTGAAAGAGAGAGTGAGTGAGAGGGAGAGAGAGAGAGAGAGAGAGAGAGAGAGAGAGAGAGAGAGAGAGAGAGAGAGAGAGAGAGAGAGAGAGAGAGAGAGCCAGGCAGGCAGACAGACGCAGCTTCTTAGTGTTAACTGGATTTCAAAATCTCACCCGTCATTGGATCTGTTCCACACCCGAGTGGGCGCTACTTCCCACTTTAGAAACCGCAGATTCAGACCGTAGGAAGAAAACATTAATAACATTCAGATACTGCTTTAAATCAATATATTCCACGGTGTTGCATGGCAGTGAATCTTGGTATGTGAAAGAACAAATTAGGGAGAGATTGGAGGCCACGAATGTTGAGAATACACTGGAAAGCTAGAGTAACTAATAACGTTTGGATGGACTAAAGCAAGTAGAACATTATATGAAGCTCTAAGAAAGAGGCAAAGAGCGCTCTTTGGTCATATAGAGAGAAGAGAGGCATCGAGAACTCGTGAATATATGGCGGACCGACAGAAATGTTGCTGAATGGGTTAAGACAGTAGCATGGTGGGATATCTGTAACAGAAATCCAAGGGTCGAGATTTGTGGAAATACTTACACGATTTGGCAAGGCACATGCTGATGATCCTAGTTGAGTTGAGCTAAGAACCGACATCACTGCACTCAAGACATTCCCAGACGCGCCCCGTTACCTCGTTCAACAGTTAGCGAATAGTCATACCACTAACCGTTCCCACCGCTATCTGATTGAAAGTTCTCATAGTCTTCCCTCTCATGTTTGAGAATCTTCCAGAACTCTGCCGATCTCCGTAATATCATTCTTTCCACATACCCCGTTCTTTCCCCGCCTTCTCCCCCTGGTCCCACAGGCGCTCGACCACCTCTCCCCTGTCCATAGGTAATGTACCACCAGGAGGTACATTCCCTGCCAGCCTATCAGCCGGATGATCCTAACATAAAGACACTAATTAAAATGTCTAGGTAATGTATTCAGCAGATTCTAGCCATAAATTTATTGAAAATAATGACATTATGTGGCATATCTTATGTGGTTGTTTGTAATTCTGACTGCCCGCCAACTCCCGTGGATTGTTGATAATTAGGAATTAGGAATCCTGCATCAAGAGACAACATGGCAAGTCTTTTCTGGTGTCTATCTAGTGCAGCAGTGATCCCCAGCCGGGGCTAGGCCTGCTTTCTAGGAGTCACATAAAGTGTTTTATAAGATGGTAAAATTGAGAAACGGTTTCTGAGTTGGTGGTGTAGTGGCTAGTGCGCCTACCTTTCAAAACAATGGTCCTGGTTCAATCCTCAGTAGAAACATGATTATTATTTCCTACCCTTACGGCAATAGGGTTGAACTAGCTGAATAAAAATGTGTGCCATATAATATAAAACAAACTCTGGTATAGAAAGGTAACAAGGAAGGCCTAACCTTATAATGCCTTGGCCAGGAATATGTGAAGACATCTAACACTTCACATTCCAACTGCTGTAATTGCCAGGGAAATATACCTGAGACTATGTAACTGCCTTACACCTTACAAGTTAGTTTTTACAGACTTTGCACTGAACCCCAGAATTTGTTTTGGCTTTTTGGGATTTTTTGGCAAGTTTACCTTCAGTAGTTTGCCATTGCTTTCTGAACGACCGGCATTCATATAATTTTATAACATAACCCAACACAAGGCGGTCTGCTGCCAAATCGCCCGCAGCTGTGTTTTGAACGCGTTATGATGGATTAAGAACTGCGTCCGTAATCCCTTCGCCATAGAACGACGTTAAGTCTGATGGTTAAACCATAATCAAAATGTCTCTAATTGTGCCAACGTCAGCAACATAAATATCAGACAGTTGACAATCGCGTGTGGTATAAGGGCCTAAAAGGGAAGCTAGGAATGGGAAAGCTGTTGCATACCATTATGTGGTAAGAGACCACCACGGAAGTTGGGGTGAGACTGGCTAATTCCGTAGAAATCTTTAGTTGCAACATTCAACCAACCATAAACAAGTCTACAAAGGACTTGATGTAACTCGATTGGGGGTCTGTGCTTTATTGGGAGAAGGATTGCAGAAGAAAATGATGATGATGTGTTGATGATGATAGCAGTTTACAATATCTTAATTAAGAAAAGGATATGTGTGTAGATGTCACTAATCAATACAAACAGGAGATTTTCTCTGGAGCTGTCAGAACAACATTCGGGTATCGGCTATCACTGGCATTTCCTAGTGCAGCATAATAAGGTCGAGAACTCAGCATTGCATCACCAGCAATCGCAGACAGTTCCTGTTATCTGATCGGCCTCTGTTGTCGCAGGCAGTTCCTGTTATCTGATCGGCCTCTGTTGTCGCAGGCAGTTCCTGTTATCTGATCGGCCTCTATTGTTGTAGTACTTGGGTATCATCAGGTCTAATATATAGATGTCTGGCAAACGACTCGGCTCTGAACGTGAGAATTCCATGGTTGAGCCTAGAAAATGTACATCATATATCACCGCTGCTTTAATGGACTCTTCTTGGATGGCGAGGAATGCTTTTGTGCCATAACTAATTTCTTATCATGATCAAAGATAGTGCATGAGGTTGTGCTCAGGTTAGGAAAGGGGAAATAGAAAGAAATTGCAGGTATGAAAATAAGACTGACGCAGATGATATAACCTTATTAAGTAGGCTGCTACTAGGCTGAGGACAGGGGTAAAATACAGGGAGGGGGGGGGGGGGAATAGAAAGAAATTACAAACATAAAATAAAACTGATGCAGATGACGTCATCTCATTGAGTAGGTTGATTTAAGGATGGAGAGTGGGGAAAATAAAGGAACTACAGGCCTGAAGATAAGAGTAGGGTAGATGAATTCTCCACATCATATAGGTTGTTTTCATGTTAGGGATCATGAAATAGAAAGGAATTGCAGGAACGACGATACTACTGATGCAGATGACTTCACCTAATTGAGTAGGTTGTTCTCATGCCGAGGTGGAGGAAATAGAAAATATTTCAGGCCTAAAAATACGTTTAGGGTAGATGATTTCAACTCATGACGCAACAAATACAAATCTACATGATAATATAACGTGTCGACAAATATCAACCCACTGTTTTACCTCCTCAAGAGAAAGTTAATGATCGGGTCAAACAACTTTAATGGTGAAGTGACATATTCAAAAACTGCATGTCAGGATTCTCACCGGACATGACATAATAATAAACGGATATGCAATTACGCACTTGAAAATGATTACATAATCGTGGCTAAATTTACCTTGCCTTGCAGTGAAAACAAAATAACAAAGAAACACTTGAAGGTGTATACTGAAGTTAGTAGAAATAGATTAGCTATAATGATTTTCTGTGTGTTTTAATCATGGTAGAATTTAGAATTTGTGAATATATAAGTTCGGTACAGTGACTTGGTCAAGATACAAAATTCCATAACAAGTGGCGTACCCAGTAATGATAGCACATTTGGTCTCTCTCTCTCTCTCTCTCTCTCTCTCTCTCTCTCTCTCTCTCTCTCACACACACACACACACACACACATACACACACATACACACATACACACACTCACTCACTCACACACACACACACACACACACACATATATATATATATATATATATATATATATAAACATACTGAATATTGGTGTGATAAGTCACATTCGCTACCTTTATGAGTTGTAGTTATTATAATTGTTTTTGAAGCACACTTTAACAAATCATCGTCTGTCAAGACAGCAAGGTGCCAGCATCTCTCTCTCTCTCTCTCTCGCTCTCTCTCTCTCTCTCTCTCTCTCTCTCTCTCTCTCTCTCTCTCTCTCTCTCTCTCTCTCTCTATCTCTATCTCTGCCTCCTCTTCTAGTAACCAGTAACTACGCCTTCCACTTGTGTCCTTTTTTCTATATCATTGTATCTTTAATATGGTCAAAGTATTTCAGTGTCTGAGACACGGGGCTGTTTATCAGAGTATATTAAAAAAAAACAACGTATGTGTCAACTATATAAACAAAGACAGCGATCTAAGTTCCTGAAATGTTCTTCACTATGGCCAGCTAAGATGTAAGGACTCATTATTTGTTGTCTGCGCCAAATAGAAGGATTATGATGGTATGACAAAATCACTAATGTGCATGCAGCTCATGGAGAGAACTAGACACATACCAATGAACCAGAGGGGGTGGAGAGACACTGGCGGTGGACACGGCATACACTGAGATAGCCTGTGAATAGTATAACTAGAAAAACCTAAGTCAGGAATCCACAGGGAACAAGAAAAATAGAGGAAGACCTACAAGATCACGTAGAAGAGAAGTAGACAGAGAAATGAATAATATGGGAAGTACGTGTGTGGGCAGAGCTGCACGAGATAGCTAACCTATGAGGACGTGCAGTGAGGGCTTATACCACAGAGGAGGATAGAGGGCAATAGAAGAAAGAAGAAGACGTAGGGACGCAGTGTCAAACCGTCGTCATGTGATCACCCATACTCGTCCAGACTAATGTCAACAATGATATACAAACATATCTAGGGTCATGACCGTAGATTGACATGTAGCCATGCAGGTAGAAGGGACCCGCCCTAGCACAGTGGCTAGCGAGTTTGGGGTTGGAGGCCCGGCTATTTGCGACTTTGCTCTCA
>JACEFZ010020784.1:0-42568 GCA_014155875.1 Cepaea nemoralis
GTTTTTTGGGCCACTCTTTTTTTGTCGACAATTGCTTTGTAAATACAACTTCCATCGCACATGTGGTTAGGTAAATACAGCTTTCAGTTCCAGTGATGTTGGTAAAGTTGGGACACCATTAGCATCTTATTTGATAGGTTTTACAGTAACATATTGCGGTCAGAATATGGAAACACCAACAGAAGTTCATAAAGAAATTCCACAAGTGTGAGGTTTAGTGGAGAAAACATTAACAGAATGAGAAAGCAGACAACCAGAACAAATAAACATGAGTAAGTATTCTCTTACCTAGGATAGCCATGAGAATTCTGCCTCTAGATTCTGTTTGAAGTCAGGCAGGATGAGGTGTTAGTATCTCAGTGGTTCTCTTCTCATTTACACTATCTGGAAGCAGTCTACTTTATTGTTTTGGCATGCAAGCCATTATGTATTCTCTCATTCCACTAATTTGTCTCTCCTTCCCATTTTGCCTTTAGACAGTTGTCTGACAAACTTAGATTCAAAATTTCTTAGCTCCGCTCTCAAACTTGCTGTAAAACTCTGTTTTTGATTGTCAAGTCACAGGTTTTCCTCTTCAGTCATGGCTTTTGGAGGTCATCATGGCTGAATGGATAAGCACTCGTTCTAAAACATCCTGTGTGCTGATGCTGAGGTAGTCGGTTCAACCCAATTGCCGGTCAATTGGACTAAAATGTTGACCTCTCGTCTTTGACATGGGGATGTAAACTACAAGCACTTCAGAAGTCAATGTGGGTTTGCCTGATGGCGAGGGACTTATAAACATCATTCCAGTGCACCCACTAGAGGCAGCAAGTGTGTAGACTATGTTCATGTTAAAAGTGAGCAAACAATTCCCCCCCCTCACTCCATTACAGATCACATAGAGACTGGCAGACACAAACAGATGTCTTGTTTTATCTTATATATAAAAGGCAATCTCCGTCTGTATGTCCGTATGGCCTTTATGCGTTCGCGAACGGCCCATCCGATTGAGATGAAATTTTCTACACATCTTCCTTTCATTCCAGCGCAGCCAACTGTGATATTTTTTTAGTGTGAAATCGGCAGCTTACTGAATATTATTTAATTTTCCATTTTTCATCATAATTTCTATACAGCAAGGGGACTTAACTCTGTAAAAGTTATTTCAAGGGGCATAACTTTTAATAACTTTTCTGTATAACTTATAGTCATATTGATGCATCGTTTTCAAAGATTTATAAACTCTGTTGTCTATAGTTATGTACCGGCATATGAGTTATAATAAATAATGATACAATCTTTAAGGCATTTTCAAAGTTTTCATAAAAATAATGCACAATGCATAACATTGTAACTCATCTTTTTATGCTTAAGAAGTTACTGTAGTCATGCAGGTGATTAGAAAGAGTTTCATTAAAAATAATGGATGGTGTGTGGAAGGACATTCTTTAAGTTACTTTTTTTTGTTGTATGAATTTAATGAGGACGCTACCCGCCAGGAGCTGGGCAAAGCCACGCCGCGGTCAGATAGATAGACAGACCCACCTTTGCGCTGCAGTTCTACAGGCATATGCGTTAAAATCCTCCTTTCCTCTCCCCCCCTCCTACTTCCCAACCTCTTCCCCTCCCCCTTCTCCCTCTCCCTCCTCCTCCCTCTCCCTCCTTCCTCTCCTCCCTCTTCTCCTCCTCCTCGCCCTCCTCCCTCCTCCTATCACTCCTCTTCCTTCCTCCTCCCTTTCCTCCTCTCTCTCCCACTCCCTCCTCCTCCCTCCTTCTAATCTAGTAATCCCCTATCCCTCATTTCCCCCTCCCCCCCCCTCCTCCCAATTTCCTTCCTCTTCTCCCTTCCTCCCTTTTCCTCCAAAACCTCTCCCTTCTCCTTTCCACATCCCTCCTCCTTCTCCCTCTCCCAATACTCCTCTTCTTCCTCCTCCCTTCTCCTCCTACATCCCTCCTCTCTAACGTCCTCCCCCTCATCCCTCCCCCATCTTAATTCTAAGTACGCTCCCCCTATCCCTCATCCTCCTCCTCCCCCTTCTCATTTTCCTTCCTCTTCCTCCCTCCTCCCTCTCCTCCTCCATCCTCCTCCTCCCTTCTCCTCTCCTCACATCCCTCCTCCTTCTCCTCTTCCCTCCTCCTCCTCCTAATCACTCCTCTTCCTTCCTCCCCCCTTCCTCCTCCTTTCTCCCTCCTCCACGTCCTCCCCCTCATCCCTCTCCTACCTCCTCCCCTCCTCCTCTCTCCACCTCCCTCCTCCCCCTCTTCCTCCTCCCTCCTCATCCTTCCCCTCTGCCTCCTCCCTCATCCTTTCCCTCTTCCTCCTCAGCCCCTCTCTCCTCCTCCCCCCTCCTCCCCATCCTGCGTTATTCTCCTCCCCCTCCTTTCCTCCCCCCCCCTCCTCCTACCCTCCTCCTGCCTCCTGATCCTCCCTTCTCCTACCTCCTCCTCCCAATCCCTCCTATTCCTCCCTACTCCTCCTCCTCCTTCCTCCTCCCTTCTCCTACCTCCTCCTCCTCTCTCCTCCTAATCCCTCCTCCTCCCTCTTCTTCCCTCCTCCTCCTCTCTCCGCCTATCTCTTCCTCCCTCCTACTCCTCCCTCCTCCCACCTCCCCTCCTCCTCCCAGCTCCTACTCCTCCTTTTCCCTTCTTCTGCTGATGCTGCTGCCGCCGCTCCATTTACCCAAGTTAATTGTTGGGGAAGATGTAAAGATCTTTCAAGTGCTCTTTCTAATGCTTTTTGTAAGTTGGTCTTCGTTTATCTAAGATTGTTCTAACTGCAACCAATAAATGATTAGACAGACAGGCAGACAGACAGACAGACAGAGAGGGAGGGACGGACAGACATATAGACAGACAGACAGACAGACAGAGAGGGAGGGACGGACAGACATATAGACAGACAGACAGACAGATAGATAGTCGGGAACGGGAGCTTATATGACTACTTATATGAATTAAATGAGATGCTCCACACCAGGAGTTGGGCGATGCCGGGCCGGGTCAGACAGACAGACAGACAGACAGACAGATAGACAGACAGAAAGACAGACAGACAGACAGTCGGTAACAGGAACGAGAACTTTTATGACTACTTATATGAATTAAATGAGATGCTCCCCACCAAGGACTGGGCAAAGCCGGGCCGGGTCAGACAGACAGACAGACAGACAGACAGACTCCCTCCTCCTCCCTCCTCCTAATCACTCCTCTTCCTTCCTCCTCCTATGCCTACATCCTCCCCCTCATCCCTCCTCCTCCTCTCTCCACCTCCCTCCTCCTCCCTCCTCATCCTTCTCCTCCCTCTTCCTGTCTCTTCCTCCTCCATCTCCCTCCCCCCTCCCCCGTGTTCTTCCCCCTCCCTCCTCATACCCTCCTCCTCCTGCTTTTCCTTCTCTAATCCTCCTCCTCCCTCCTATTCCTCCCTACTCCTCCTCCTCCTTCCCTCCTCCTCCTCCTAATCCCTTCTCCTCCTCCTTCCTCCTCCTCCTCTCTCTGCCTATCTCTTCCTCCCTCCTACTCCTTCCTCCTCCACCTCCCTCTTCCTCCTCCCAGCTCGTACTCCTCCTTTTCCTTCTTCTGCTGATGCTGCTGCCGCCGCTCCATTTACCCAAGTTAATTGTTGGGGAAGATGTAAAGATCTTTCAAGTGCTCTTTCTAATGCTTTTTGTAAGTTGGTCTTCGTTTATCTAAGATTGTTCTAACTGCAACCAATAAATGATTACACAGACAGACAGACAGACAGATAGATAGTCGGGAACGGGAACGGGAGCTTATATGACTACTTATATGAATTAAATGAGATGCTCCACACAAGGAGTTGGGCGATGCCAGGTCAGACAGACAGACAGACAGACAGACAGTAACGGGAATGAGAACTTATATGACTACTTATATGAATTAAATGAGATGCTCCCCACCAGGGACTGGGCGAAGCCGGGCCGGGTCAGCTAGTATTTTATAAAATTGTGTTGTTTATAGAGTATTTCGTCTATGTTGCCCTTTTAGCTTCAGGACCAGTGAAGACATCTGGAGAGGGCTCTGGCATGTGCCTAATAAAGGTATAAGTAGTCCCCTAGCAAATACTGCCACTGGGGTGTGAAGTGTTAGGCCTTCACACATTCTAGGTCATGCCATATGAGGTGGGGTGGCCACTTCTTGTTCTCATAAACTTCCAAGACAATTCCCAGAAAATTGTCTGCTGTCTAGCATATTGGTGAGTAAAGAGAATTCTGTCTCTGCTGGGGATTTGAACTAGAACTGCTGTCTTCATAGGTGAGCAAACTAACCACTGTGCTACTGCAGCTCCAATGTTTCATACTTAGTGTTAGTTACAACTTGAGATATTTTACCAGTCCCTTGTTTGCATGACAGTGTTTAGGGCTGTCTGTCATACACTATCATTGCTGTTTCCATTGTATCTTGGTGTTAAAGCTGTTTGTGGTACGTTGTCTTTGTTGTTTTCATTGTATCCTAGAGTTGATTATTTGGTTGTTTCGGGATTTGAAATTTAAGTATCCTAGAGTGTTTGTAAGAGCTGTTTGTGGTACATTGTCTTGTGATGCTTCCATTGTATTTTTGAGTGTATGTTAGAGCTGCTTGTAGTACACTGTCTTGTGATGATCTCTAAGGCGCTGCCAAGAGCTGTTCGTATTAGACATTTCTTAGAACAAAGTCAATGGATTCAAATTTAAGACACACATTTCACAGTGAACACTTGAAAACTAGCTATTTTTTAAAATATTTATTCAGATTTGAACAGTCATGCTGAAATATTTCTAATATGTGAAAATGGTTATAATAGTATTTAAATAGTATTGAATGAAGTGTGTTGTACAAACATTTGTAGTCAAGTTATCTGTATCTGATTGCCAGCTGTCCCACTTATACCCTCTGATTGCCAGCTGTCCCACTTATACCCTCTGAATGCCTGCTGTCCCACTTATACCCTCTGATTGCCTGCTGTCCCACTTATACCCTCTGATTGCCAGCGGTCCCACTTATACCCTCTGATTGCCAGCTGTCCCACTTCTACCCTCTGATTGCCAGCTGTCCCACTTATACCCTCTGATTGCCAGCTGTCCCACTTATACCCTCTGATTGCCAGCTGTCCCACTATACAATCTGATTGCCAGCTGTCCCACTTTACACCCTCTGATTGCCAGCTGTCCCACATTATACCCTCTGATTGCCAGCTGTCCCACTTATACCCTCTGATTGCCAGCTGTCCCACTTATACCCTCTGATTGCCAGCTGTCCCACTTATACCCTCTGATTGCCAGCTGTCCCACTTAAACCCTCTGATTGCCAGCTGTCCCACTTATACCCTCTGATTGCCTGCTGTCCCACTTATTCCCTCTGATTGCCAGCTGTCCCACTTATACCCTCTGATTGCCAGCTGTCCCACTTATACCCTCTGATTGCCAGCTGTCCCACTTATACCCTCTGATATGCCAGCTGTCCCACTTATACCCTCTGATTGCCAGCTGTCCCACTTATACCCTCTGATTGCCAGCTGTCCCCACTTATACCCTCTGATTGCCAGCTGTCCCACTTATACCCTCTGATTGCCAGCTGTCCCACTTATACCCTCTGATTGCCAGCTGTCCCACTTATACCCTCTGATTGCCAGCTGTCCCACTTATACCCTCTGATTGCCAGCTGTCCCACTTATACCCTCCTGATTGCCTGCTGTCCCACTTATACCCTCTGATTGCCAGCTGTCCCACTATACCCTCTGATTGCCAGCTGTCCCACTTATACCCTCTGATTGCCAGCTGTCCCACTTATACCCTCTGATTGCCAGCTGTCCCACTTATACCCTCTGATTGCCAGCTGTCCCACTTATACCCTCTGATTGCCAGCTGTCCCACTTATACCCTCTGATTGCCAGCTGTCCCACTTATACCCTCTGATTGCCAGCTGTCCCACTTATACCCTCTGATTGCCAGCTGTCCCACTTATACCCTCTGATTGCCAGCTGTCCCACTTATACCCTCTGATTGCCAGCTGTCCCACTTATACCCTCTGATTGCCAGCTGTCCCACTTATACCCTCTGATTGCCAGCTGTCCCCACTTATACCCTCTGATTGCCAGCTGTCCCACTTATACCCTCTGATTGCCAGCTGTCCCACTTATACCCTCTGATTGCCAGCTGTCCCACTTATACTCCTCTGATTGCCAGCTGTCCCACTTATACCCTCTGATTGCCAGCTGTCCCACTTATACCCTCTGATTGCCAGCTGTCCCACTTATACCCTCTGATTGCCAGCTGTCCCACTTATACCCTCTGATTGCCAGCTGTCCCACTTATACCCTCTGATTGCCAGCTGTCCCACTTATACCCTCTGATTGCCAGCTGTCCCACTTATACCCTCTGATTGCCAGCTGTCCCACTTATACCCTCTGATTGCCAGCTGCCCCACTTATACCCTCACTGTTTCTAGGCTTAGATGGGTCTAATTACCCCCTGAACCCATATACTATGATATGGTTTGATTCAGCAAACACGAATTACAACATGCAAATTATCTCAACATAGCCTGTAAAGTGTGATGATAAATGTCTCGTTAGTTGCAAGTAGTAACCCGGCACACATGCCAATAAGGCGTACGTCATTCATCACGCAGCAATCCCTTTGCAGAATGTCACTCTCATCAACAAAAAGATTCTTGACCCTTTCCAGTCTCCCTTCCTCATGTATTTTCATTTCCAGTGTGTCTTCAATGTCCTGTGTCTATCTTTGCACTCATTGACCTTTGCATCTTCTTTCAGCTAACATGCCTTCCATCAGTGTTCTTTCCAAACCACTATAACATATAATAAAACTAAAATCTTCTCGTTTCTGAGACATGACACTGTTGATGAGACAGTTTTCTTCTATGTCCAGATCTTGTAGAACGTCAGTATTTTCCCTCTTCTTGATCCGCGGTATTCTAAGAATTTTAATGGAATATTTAAGTTCAAACAAATCAATATTCTTCTTCAGTCGATGTGAGAATGGTGCAAGATTGACATCTTTATGTTGCCACCACAGATGCATGTTCTCAAAAGTTATATTCTAACTTGTTTGTTGGTGTTGTGCTGTTAATACTGTTTAGCTTCTGCGTTTTTATGGCCAATCCATGTCTGATTTCTTTTGAGTAGTTCCCATTATTGTTACTTATGGAGCCAAGATATTCAAAGTTTAAATTTCTTCATCGTTGAATAAGGCATACAGGGGAGTGCATTTTCTTGTATGATCGAAGTGCACATGAAGGATGATATAGTTTGTATCAAGCCAGTTGATTTTTGATTCGCTCCACGTTGGTTACTTATGGGGGTATGTGAGCCGGTCACTAGCACTAAATTACCAAGCCTGAAACTAAACTACCCTCCCTGGCAATAAACTAAACCCCCCAGCCTGGCACTAAATTAAACTACCCAGCCTGGAACTAAACCACCCAGCATGGAACTTAATTACCAAACATGGCACTTAACTAAACCACCCAGCCTGGCACTAAACTACCCAGCCTCACACTAAACTACCCAACCTCACACTAAACTACCTAACCTCACACTAAACTACCGAGTCTGGTACTAAAGCACTCAGCTTTCCCTAAACTACCCAGCCTGGCACTAACCTATCCAGCTTTCCCTAAACTACCAAAGATGGCACTAAATTACACAGCCTCACACTAAACTATCCAGTCTGGCACTAAAATACCCAGCCTGGCATTAAACTACCCAGCTTTGCCTAAACAACCCAACTTGGCAGGGAAACACTTTTGGCCTGCATTAGCATTATTAAGCAGAACATACCCGGTATAACCTCAAGTTGACTGCTGCCATCCTTAAACATGTTCAGGTTGTGGTAGAGTGCATGCAGACAAAGTAAATACAGTGATCATTTATTCTTGTAATGAACAACTACAACTTGATAATATCTACAATTTTAATGAATAAATCCAAGGTAGTTGTCAGAAATATTTGATTTAGTGCATTTGTCACAAATAAACTTCAGAGATCTCAAAGAGATGAAACAGATATCGTTATAGCCCAGGATTTGTTTGGCCTTTGCATACTGAATCATCTAAGATTATTTATGAAAGGGCAAACACCAGGCAGTCCCTAACGTGTGTGTATAAACACATAATTTCTGTGCACAATTGGTAGGCCTGTTTCTGATTTCAAATAGTGAAGATCTTGTATGTGAGGGTAAATCATGGCAGTTAGGATAGAAATGGCAGGGAAATGTGACAGAGAGATTTTAATGTCTGCCTTGGGTTTGGAATTTGTGGGTTCCTTCCTGACACAGGGTTGTGCCTTCTACAAAAAAAAAGCCATTGGTTTCTAATGCTTGCTTGCTTGTGTTCATTGGCTTGAGCTCCAACGCAAAGTCCTGTATGTCGGATGAAGGCATCCTGTTGTCCAACATCAGTGTGATGTCATACAGGACCTGAGGTTTGCGTGAGTATCCGTTGTCCCATGTCTGGCTTATTGGTGTGCAGACTGGTGGTTCCTCGCCATACAGGCAGACACTCTCCGACTACGGAGGAAGGTTTCTAATGATATTGCACATCCTTCTCATCTTGTATCTAGGGAGACCATATACCTAGGATTTTTAGATAAAAGCAGAAAAAAAAAAAACAATAGCAAGGCACATGTGTAAGCTGAGCATATTAAATTTTTTTACAGTAGCTAAAAATCACAAAAGTAGGCGTAAAGCCTAATATTCTGGCAACATTTTTTGGGGGAAGGAGAGGTAACCTACTTATAAGTAAATAGAGTTCATTACCTTGGATGAAATCTGTGTGAAGAGGAAGTAACGTTAAACAAATGCATACCAAAGTCTAACACACTGACCTATGAATTAAATTTATGCGTAACATGGTATGAAGTACTTCCACTGAATGAAGAGTAAAGGAAGATTTTGAATTTTAAAACGTATACACTAGTAAAACATAATAGCTGTTCTTCTAGGGGATAGCATAAGCTTCAAACGATAAGGGTTTCTGAATGTTTAGTTGTGTTCAAGGCTTCCGAAGCAAGGAGCATCAAACACAGTGAGCAAAGATTATGCATACAATTTCACAGGCAGACTAATGGAAAAAAACTCAGTTTTTATCATCTTTGATGAAGTCTACTTCAGCAGCTGCTGCCACATTGCAAATCTGTCGGCAGTAAAATATGGCGATGACCTCTTTAACCCCTGGTCGCCGTGCAGTAAGAGTGACAGTCTCACGTACTTCCTCATCTGGCTCCACTTGTTTTCTGTAAGAAGGGAGAGGGTTTGTTAAAGCTGTCTTCTTTGTTTTCTGTTGACATGTTTATTTGCTTTCTAGTTTATAATGTGTGGTGAAATAATTCAATATCAAACCTGTTAACAAATAATTACAAATTAATCTTTTTTAAAATAGGTCTGTAGCACCATACTTCTTCTTCTTCTTCTTCTTCTTCTTCTTCTTCTTCTTCTTCTTCTTCTTCTTCTTCGTCTTCTTCCTCTTCTTCTTCTTCTTCTTCTTCTTTCGTTCGCCTGAAATATGTTTATAACTGCAATGTTGTCTCTTGTATGAATCTAACAGTCTTTGTTAGTTCATTCAGCGATCCATAGAGTTTATCTTCCACTGTTGTCTCTCTAGGCCAGAAGGTTCGCCTGAATACTTCTCTGAAATGTTGACTCTAAACAAAAATGATGAAGGGACCTGGAAGGATCTGAGATGTGGTGCTGTCGTGGGATGCAAAGAGTTAGTTTGACATGCAAGAGATCAAATAAACATATTGTTAAAGGACATAGGGGAAATAGAAAATGATTGTCAATATACAAAAAATGTAGGCTGTCTTGGCTTGTTCATTGAATGAGACACGGAGGTCCATGTGTCTTAGCTTGGTCATCATGGTATGAGATGTGGAGGTCTATTTGTCTTAGCTTGGTAATTATTTGAGACGTGGAGGTCATTATGTCTTTGCTTGGTCATGGTTTAAGACATAGAGATCTATGTGTCTTAGCTTGGTCATCATGGTATGAGAAGTGGAGGTCTATTTGTCTTAGCTTGGTCATTATTTGAGATGTGGCGGTCATTGTGTCTTTGCTTAGTCATGGTTTAAGACATAGAGGTCTATGTGTCTTAGCTTCGTCTTCATGGTATGAGATGTGGAGGTCTATTTGTCTTAGCTTGGTAATTATTTGAGACGTGGAGGTCATTATGTCTTTGCTTGGTCATGGTTTAAGACATAGAGGTCTGTGTGTCTTAGCTTTGTCTTCATGGTATGAGATGTGGAGGTCTATTTGTCTTAGCTTGGTCATTATCTGAGACGTGGAGGTCATTATGTCTTTGCTTGGTCATGGTTTAAGACAGAGGTCTACGTGTCTTAGCTTGGTCTTCATGGTATGAGATGTGGAGGTCTATTTGTCTTAGCTTGGTCATTATTTGAGATGTGGAGGTCATTATATCTTTGCTTAGTCATGGTTTAAGACACAGAGGTCTATGTGTCTTAGCTTGGTCATGGCATAAGAAATAGAGATCTATGTGTCTTAGCTTATTCATTATACGAGACATGGAGGTCTTTGTGTCTTCACTTGCTCATAAAGATCTGTGTGTCTATGAAGTGAACAGATGAAACCTGAACTGGCTGAAATACCTAGCACACTAGGTCACTGATCTTCTATGTACACGGAGGTCTTTGTGTCTTCACTTGGTCATAAAGGTCTATGGTCTATGAAGTGAACAGATGAAACCTGAACTGGCTGAAATACCTATCACACTAGGTCACTGATCTTCTATGTGGTTATGTTTTGTCAATCATCTTAAGGTTTTAACTGTTTGGCAGATTTGATTAATGCTCAGGGATCTGAAATAACTGTGAGGAAATCCTCCTGTTGTGAAGCATTCTTAATGAATCTGTAATCTACAGTGATTTTGCATTTCAGCTGAAGTAATCAATCCACTTGTTTCACAGCTGGGAAGTGACATTTCAGCTGAAGTAATCCATCCAGTTGCCTCACAGTTGGGAGGTGACGTTTCAGAAATTCAAAACAATGTATTTTCGTGTGTGGAGATGACTTTAAAAAAAATGTAAATTCAAGTTAGAAAGAAGTTAGAACATGATTGTTTGCGTGTTTGTTCCATGGAACCAGTTCTAGGATACGGCTGTGAATCCTGGATAATTAATAAATAAAAGGAAAAACATCTCTGGAAGCTTTGGAGATGTGGTTTTATAGATGCTGAAAATTCCTTGCATGCCCAAAATGAGTAATCTGAATTTTTTTTAAGGAGGCTAAGTCACAAAGACAACTTACCACAAACATCAGATGGAGGTAATCTTCATTTTTTTGGGCACATTATGAGAAGGCAATAACTGGAACATACTGTGACAATTGAAAGATTTGTGGAAAGAGAGACAGATGAAGACAGCAAGAACAAATTCTTGAGTTTTGTGTCATGGCATGGAAGGGAGTTAACCTACAAACTGATAAATGCCATTGGAGATTGCAAGATGTGGAGAAGCATGATCTCCCTTACCAGCTGGCACATCACTTGATGATGATGGTTTCAGTTCAAAAGTGAATACACTACTTTGAGTTTTTGCATTTATGATAAAATATCTATTTTATGAAAATACATTTTTGAAACATTATTGAAAGTTTCCATTATTCCCTTAGTTAAACCTACTTATACACAGACCATTAAAATATCACTTACTTTAACTTAATTCCTGTTTGTCTGACCAGACCTGGACCATCAACAGAGATGACACCGTTTGTAAGAGGCACTGACAGTGTGTTTGTTACCTTGACCACCACAGTAAAGTTCTGGCCCAAGACAGCTCTACCTTCTGTCTGTGATTTCAACAAACAAATCAATCAGGATTACTAAGCAGAATGTAAAGTGTTATATGTGTGTTTGAATTGAAAAGTTAGTTGAATGTCCTATGAGACATGGAGGTCATAGAATGAGACATAGAGGTCATAAAATGAGACATGTAGGTCATAGAATGAGACATGGAGCTCACAGAATGAGACATGGAGGTCATAGAATGAGACATGGAGGTCATAGAATGAGACATGGAGGTCATAGAATGAGACACGGAGGTCGTAGAATGAGACATGGAGGTCTACATGCCTTACTTGGCAATATTATTAGTTCAGTAGTTTGCTAGTGATTTCTGAATGACTGATATATATTGGAAACAACAAGCTGCCATAAAGATTGATAATGAAGTAGGTCAATATCAGCCTATTAAAAGAGTTGTGCGACAGGGATATGTAATGTCTCCAGATCTTTTTTTTCCACATACAGTGAAAATATTGTTAGAAATTTAGAAGATATTAGAGGAATCACCATTGGGGGGACATAACATCAATAACATTAGATATGTGGATAATACAGTATTGATTGCAGACAATGAACAGGACCTGCATCATTTAGTAGATGCAGTTGTTACACACAGTGAACAACTAGGGTTAGAATTAAATTGTAAGAAGACACAGATTATGGTCGTCACTAGGAAGAAAGAAATAACACAATATAATATACAAGTAAATGGGAATATTCTTAAATAAGTGAATTGGTACAATTGTCTCGGAACAGTAATAACATCTGATGGGAGATGCCTTGAAGAGATCAGAACAAGAATCGCTATGACAAAGGTAGCCTTTTGCAAGATGGAAAAAATAATGACCACTAAAAAGATGTCAATTGCTATGAGAAAAAGAGTGTTGAAGAATGAGAAGCTGTACTTTTGTATGGATGTGAAGCGTGGACAATAAGCAGACAAGCTGAAAAACAGCTGATAGCAGTGGAAATGTGGTTCCTGATGAAAGTGCGAAGAATGGTATGGACAGACAGAAATACCAATGAGCAAGTCCTACAATAAGCAAATGAGAAAGGTAAACTTATTAGAGGAATTAGACGTAGACAGTCAAGATTTTTTGGACTCATTACAAGTAGTAATAAATTAGAGAACTTGGCGACAGCTGGATAGATTCAGAAAAAAACAAACAAAGGGAAAGCAGAGAAGTAAATACTTGAATGGCTTGATCACATGGCACGGTGGAGACAAGAACACAGAGCTGATCCACGACTCTGGTGATTGTGTGAGATGGTGAAACATGGCCGCCCAAGCTTATTGTAATGGCACATGATGATGATGATAATCCAAATCGCCCTGATTTGGAACCCTGGACTCTGTATGTCAGGGAGTTATGAAACTGCGTGTCTCACTACCCACTAAGCCACAGCACTGTTGTGTTTAGGTAACATTTATTTCACCCACAAGATTTGAAAGATACACAAAGGGAAAGGTAATTCACTGCAGATACTTCTGTAGGGGTGCAGAGTAATTTTCTTTCTATATACTAAACTATGCAATAATGAGCTGGGGTGTCAAACAATACAAAAGTAAATGATCCTTTTGCACATATTCAGGCGTTTTGGATACATGATGCTAGGCTCATATTTTTGTAGACCAGTGGGCACTAGTTTTTCGCTTGGTATACATGAAGAAAAGCCAATCACACATGTTTTTTGCTTGGTATATATAAATAGCCGGTCTCCGTGGCATATCAGAAAGCAATGGCAAACTACTGAATGTAAACTTTCCAAAAGATCACAACGGCAGCAATGCTGGTGTTGACTGCGATGTCCTATAAAGGATATATATATATATATATATATATACACACACACATTGGCACCTTGCCGCCTTGACAGACGACAGTTTGTGCTTTAAAAAGGCATAATAACTTTTATCGATGGCGGTAGCGAATGTGACTGATAAGGCCAATTTGCGCTGTAAATGTCCGTTCACAGTGGGTGCATGTGAACACGTGGTCATTTACACCATCATGCACCATCTTACGTCTCAAACGCTCGGTGTGTGACTTATCTGCAATAATTTTCTCCTTTGTCTTTATTCCATTTCTGATGTTTGCCCTCCATGCAACACATTCAGCGGCGACTTGCTCCCAATGTGCATTATCAATGCCTGTATCAATCATGTCCCGCTTACACACATCTTTGTATCATAGTAGAGGCCGACCCTGAGATCTCTTACCCATCTGTAATTCACCATGTTGGCACCTTGCTGACTTTACAGACAAAAGTATGTGGATTGGAATTAGGCCAGAATTCCATCACACAATACCTGGGCATGATGGAGTCAGAGAACATGTGTTCCCTCTCTTGGCCTTGCCTTGTTTACTCCAGAGGAACCAGTACATCTGGAATAAGGTAGGTTGCAGATGCTGGCAGCTCAGCATCAAACCTCCAAGAGCAGGAGGAGAGTAGTGGCCAGACCCTCACATCCGTGGGATTTGACTTAGAGACGTTCAAACATATCCAACAGCTGAGGGCCACAAATCAAGTGTCTGGACCTGTATGAGCATGTACACCTGTCAATCGTAAGTGTCTGGACCAATATGAGTGTGTACTACCGTCAGACTCCCCGTCTGACTCTGTCCGGATCCTGCGACCAATAAGAATCGGCCCGCCGGAGATATTGCTTGCCTGTTGCGAACAAATCTCCCTGACTGAATAAGTAAAGAAATGATAAAAGTAGTGGTATTTCAATTGCGCTTCCGCTCCCACCTATGCTACACCCTTCATGAGTATAAATAGCTGATCACACATGGTCTGTTGCTGTGTACAGTAAGATGTAACATACAGTTGCCAGTTAGTTCTTTGCTATCAATTTTCTGTGCCCAATTTTGAGGAAAGTCATATTCCTGTTTGTCTATGTTGTGTGAGCGATGTTATAATCTGGTTATTACCTAACTAACTAGGCTGTAGGGGAGTCATGATGGCACAGCGGCTAGCAAGATGTTTTGCTGGTCATGTATAGAGTTGAGTTGAGTCAAGAACCAACATCCCAGCACTTGGGACATTCCCATACATGCTCCGTCCTCATCTGCAACAGCCAGCGAGGAGTCCCAATGCAAATGGTACCAGTAGCAGTCTGTTCTGTCTGACCTTTCCTCAGAATCCCGAGTGTCGGCAATTCTCTGGTCACTCCCAGCAGCGCCATTCTCTCCAGGCCACGATGATCTAACTATTCTTCTACACTATACAATGATCCCAAAGGGCCCCGACCACGTCTGCCTTATCATGCACAAAAACCCCACCAAGTGGTGCAGACCCAGCCAATCTGTCCGTCTGCTCATTGCCCACCACACCAGCGTGTGGTCATGTCTTTGAATCCTCAATCCTCAAGCCAGAATTTATTTTATTGTGATCTGGTATCTCAATTTCACCCAGTCTAAAATAGGTACCAGGAGATGTTGGAAGGAAAGGCGGATTGTATGGTATTGTTCACATCACCCATCAAGTGCCGATTCTTCTACAAAATATGGGGCATGCATCATATATCCAATACACCTCAAGGCATAGAAATGGGTCATTTACTTTACTCTACTTTAATCTACTTTATTTTAATCAACTTTGTTTTCTTTACTTTACTTTAATCTACTTTACTTTAATCTAATTTACATTTCTTTACTTTAATCTACTTTACATTTCTTTACTTTAATCTACTCTACTTTAATCTACTCTACTCTACTTTACTTTACTTTAATCAACTTTACTTTACTTTACTTTGATCTATTTTACTTTACTTTACTTTAATCTACTTTACTTACCCATGTTGTTTAGGTAAGTGTAAATATGCCCCATCACTGAAGAGTTAGTTGAAAGCTCAAGAAGTACGTACATTATACATCAACAAGAACATAACTCTGTGGCTAACCTTAATATCCAGTTGTGGCCGATCGAGGCAGTAACTCTGAATGGTGGCATACCTCTGGCCTGTCTCCCGTACTTTTGCCATGACATAAGCAGACACATGACTGTCAGTTTCCTTCTGCTCAATGTAATCTGCACATTTCAATTCTAGAACAACCTTGTTCTCTGGGGAGAGAAACATTCAAACACACAATAATCAAAAATAAATAATCTGACCTGTATCATGTTGTTATGTTACTCATATATTTGTGGGAATGCTCAATATGCAGTGATGTCATTCCACATAATATAACATAGCATAGCATAGCATCAGATGATTTGACTTGACATAACATAGATTCATCTCCAGGCCATTGTTTAAACAAACTTAGTAGATCACCATATAATGGATAGAAAACACCTTCGCAGACAAGACATACCTACAGGCTGTATGGATCTATACAAAATAAATAGATCTACTTATTGTCTGTGGCATGAAAACTCCTAGGTAAGGCTTCAGGAAATCAGCATGGTGAAATCATAAGATAAAAACAAGCTACACACATGAAACACGACTTTATAAAATATAGCTGACATTAGAAAATCATGAGATAAAATCAAGCTGGTAATAGGGAAAGCTAATCCACACACAAAAATCAGTCCAGTGCATTAGAAGTAGTAGCAGGTGTATGGACTATGCTTGAGTAGAGCAAAGGCAAAGAAAAAATAATGAATGAGAGTGAGGGAGGCAAGAGCTACAACTCTATTACAATAATTAATACTAGATCCCTGAACACACATACTCAATGAAAATGAATGAATGAATGAGAGTGAGGGAGGGAGGCAAGAGCTACAACTCAACTATAACAATTAGTACTAGACCCCTGAACACACAAACTCAATGAAAAAAGAATGAATGAATGAGAGTGAGGGGGGAGGCAAGAGCTACAACTCTACTATAACAATGAATACTAGACCCCTGAACATACATCCATCCATCCATCATCCATCATGTGCCATGCTGGTAAGCGTCGACGGTCATGTTTTGCCATCTCACTCGACCACCAGAGTCGTGGATCAGTTCCATGTTTCTGTCTCGACCATGCCACAAGGCCAAGCCATCCAGGTACTTGCTTCTAGGTCTTCCCCTTGGTCTGTTCCCCTCGATGTTATCAGTTGTCACCAAGTTCTCCAAATCATTTCTTCTCATAACATGCCCAAAAAATTGTGACTGTCTACGTCTAATGTCTCTAATCAGTTTACGATCTTCATTTGTTTCTTGAAGAACTTGTTCATTGGTCTTTCTGGCTGTCCATGGTATGAACACACATACTCAATGAAAATGAATGAATGTGAGTGAGGGTAGCAAGAGCTACAACTCTATTACAACAATTAATACTAGACCCCTGAACACACATACTCAATGAAAATGAATGAATAAGAGTGAGGGTGGCAAGAGCTACAACTCTACTATAACAATTAATACTAGACCCCTGAACACACATACTCAATGAAAATGAATGAATGAGAGTGAGGGTGGCAAGAGCTACAACTCTATTATAACAATTAATACTAGACCCCTGCATGCACATACTCAATGAAAATGAATGAATGAATGAGAGTGAGGGTGGCAAGAGCTACAACTCTATTATAACAATTAATACTAGACCCCTGAAACACATTCATTCATTCAGTAACATGTCCTTTGAAGAATCTTGCTCCCATAACAACCTTCCGGAAAACTTCTCGACCACAAGCAAGATGTCTCGCATCCGATACACCCATCTGGAGATCATCCACCACATCCTGCACCCATCTTCTCATTGGCCTTCCTCTTCCTCTCTTCCCAGGCATATACCCCTCCATTATTGTTCTCTCCAAACTTTCGTGACATTTCAAGTGACCAAAATATTTCAACTTTCTTTGTTTTATCGTCTTCAATAGCCAACCTTCTTCAATATTCAGCTCTAGAAGTATGGATGCATTTGTTTTTTTCTTTACCCAAGATATTCTTAGAACCCATCTATAACATTTATATTCAAAAGCATTTATGCGCTGTTCAGCTTGTTTAGTAAGTGTCCAGGTCTCACAGGCATATGTTGCAATGAGAAGGATGCAAGCTCTTAAAAATCTAATTTTTGTAGTTCTATCTGTCCCTCTCCATAATTTATTCAGTTGTTTTAATCTCTGAAGAGCAATTGATAGTCATCATTTAATTTCTTTCATTGTGTCACCATTGTTGGTAATCAATGACCCAAAATATTCAAAATTGTCCACCCCTTCGATCTTTCCTCATTAACATATATTTCTTTCTCCATGGTAGTTTTTATCTGTATGCATTATCTTTGTTTTTGCTATGTTAAGATATAAGTTGTGATTTTCACTATTTCTTTGGGTTGAGGTTATTAAGTTTTCTATACCATTCTGTGATGTGGATAGTAATACTGTATCACCAGCATATCGAATCCCTGGTATTTCATGGCCACCGATATATTAGGGCATCATATTGCTCCTTGGTTATATCATCTCTAACATTTCTCATTATATTTTTGGAGTACAGGTTAAACAAACAGGGTGTCAGTACACAGCCCTGACGGACTCCTTGCTTGATGTCAAACCAATCTGATGTCTCGCCATCTATTCTAACCGCTGCTTGTTTGTCTAGATAGAGCATTATTATGAGTTGTACTACATGTGATGGAAAGTCCATTTTCCTTATGATTTCCCAAAGTTTCTAATGTACACAGTAAAATGCCTTTGAATAATCCACAAAACATGAGAATAGGTTTACATTAAATTCTCTGCACTTCTCTATTATTAAACGCATGTTGAGTATGTGATCTCTTGTTCCTCTTCCTTGTCTAAATCCAGCTTGAACCACATTAATCTGAACATCCATACTCAATGAAAATGAATGAATGAGAGTGAGGGAGACAAGAGCTACAACTCTACTATAATAATTAATACTAGACTCCTGAACACACATACTCAATGAAAAAGACAGAAAAGTGAGAAGGGAAGAATACTTTAAATAACTAACACCACAGCAAAGCATACATACAAAGCAAAAGAGAAGAAATTCTTGCACCTGAAATACTGAGCCAAGAAATAACAACAGCCATAAAGATTGGTCCCAAAAACACATTACCAGGTGTTGACACATAACTAATGAAGCAAATAAAACATGCAGAGAAATAGGGTTATATGGCTCAAGAGAATATTCTCAGCAGGTGGACAGAAAATAAAGTTCCTGATGACAGGCATAAGACGATAATCATACTGCTGTGGGAAAACAAAGACGGCTAAATGAAATGTGAAACATGCAGGAGCATTTCATTGTTGAACCACACAGAAAACAAGATAGAATTCACTGTGAGGATTTGTGTAAATTAAAGCAATCAAAAGATGTCTCTGAAGGATCCTGGGGTTGTGGATTGAATTTCTAGCTTTCTCAGATAAGTCTAAAAAACTAGGTGGATCCATGCGCATCTTGCATAAGGTAAAAATCCTTTGACAGTTGGAAATAAAAAAAAAAGGGTAGACTGAAAAGGTAACTTCTCCTTCTCCTTACATTGCATGGCAGACATTGACAATCTTAACTATCCACCCTTCTCTGTTATTTGATAATTTTATGACAGTGTCGTTAACTTTCTATTATAAGTATGGTCACCTGTATATCTCATAAACTTTATAGTTTGTCCATGAACTTCCTCAAGATGTTCAATAAATATCCAGACTTAATTTCAAAATTAGAACACCTGCCCACAATAGTCAGCAGCTGTGGCTTACGGGTAGTGAGGGCAGTTTCAAAAATCCTGATACACTGGGTTCAAAGGTCATTTGGAAGCAGACCTCTTTGCACTGATTTTATCAATGGTTTGAGCATCGCCAATTTAAAAACAATGACATACTACTGAATTTAAAATTGCCTCAAAAATTACAAACAGCTAAAAAAAATGACAGGGTTGATTGTGATGTTCTGTAAAAGGACATGCAATCAGCTTTAAGCTACAGTAACATATTTATCATATATTTCTAGAGAAGATAGGTATAACTAAGTAGATCTCTTGCTCCTCATAATAGTAAGGTGGTTATTAGTCTACACTAAGTCTTGATGCTTCCATCATGGTCCACCTGTGATCCACCGTTGTGTTATGGGGAAATGAAATCTTGTTATATTGGAGACTGATCCCCAAAAGCTGTGTTGGTAGATTAGACTCATTAACAATGACAATATCAAAAACTGTTCCCTTATGAAAATGAATAAACTTACTGCAAAGAGATTGAAAGCACCAGTGTGTTATGGGGGGCTAGAAAGGAAGTAAAGAATAGTAGTCCTGTCACCTCACATGCATGTTGTGAGAGGCAATTGGGGGGGGGGGGGGGGGGGGGTTGTTGGCCTGAGGCTGGCTACCCAGTCCTGTAGAAAATTGTAGCTACAAAATTCAGCCAATCATGAACAAGTTTACAAAAGGGCACATGAGCTGGCTGAGAGTCTATGCTCCACTGGAAGATGGAAAGGCAGCAGCAGAAGAAGAAGTGTATGAAAGAGCACAAGTTATTCTTGAAGTCTTTCAAACATTGATTGTAACTCTTGATGCCTTTCAAACAGTGATTGTAACCCTTGATGAGACATGTGTCATTGTCTACTCATCATATTTAGCTATCCTTGCTTCAGAGGTCACAGATTGTAAGAATTGTATGGGTATTTTGCCCTGGCCATTCTGAGAATGCGGGGGAATGAACAGGCTGATAGGCTGGCAGGGAATGCACCTCTTGGTAGTAGATTACCTATGGACAAGGGAGAGGTGGTCGTGTGCCTGTGGGACCAGGTGGTGAAGGCGGGGGAACATATTGAGAACCTGTATGTAGAAAGAATAGAATCTCAAAACTGAGAGGGAAGACAAGGAGATCTTTCAATCAGATAGCAGTGGGAATGATTAGTAGTATGACTCTTCCCTGGCTGTTGAATGAGGGAATGGACAGCATATGGCAATGTCCTGAGTTCAGTGATGTAGGTCCTTAGCTCAACTCAACTCTTCATATTTACCAATCAACAAGTATTTTTGATTGTATTTCTTATGTTTAGTTTAGTGATGACTGCGTTTCTGCAGTTTGCCTATTCTTCGTATTTGCCAATCTTATGTTTAATCAAGTGATGACTGCGAATCTGCAATATTGACCATACTGCGAACATCAAGTAAAGAGCTGTAAGCCAGACAAGAATGCTATACAATGGGCAAAGAATAAATAAACTAATAATGAACTTGTCTCGTCAGCTGCTACACGCTGAGAGAGATATTGAGCAGAGGAACCAAGCACTGATTGACTGAATAGTTCGATGTGCAGTGATGATGTTCTGTTGACTGACCGACCGACCGACCAGCACCAACCAACCATGTAGTCAGTAGATACTATAGAAATCTTATTAATGTTTCACATTTTGACAAAGTGTGCATATTTGGCCAATGTGAAAGTAATACACTTGTAATTTTCTTGTTGATGTTATTTTTTCCATATCACAGCTGCTATGACCGTCTGGGACTGACATAGTTGATACACAACGTTCTTGTTAAATCTTTCAACCACTCACAAATGTGTGCGAGTCCAAGTGACCTGTAGTAATCAACTAAGAGCTACATATTTCTTACCAGCTCGTGGCTCCAGTACCAGGGAGGTAACTGTTTTCTTAAGTTCAGCCGAAGTTACTCCTGTATAGAAGGATGACAGTACTCCGAGGTATACGTCAGCAATACGACCTTCTCCTCCTTGATTATGTACACGTAGGGTCAATTTAAGATCTCCACCTTTCTCTGGCCCACCCTCTAAAGCAAACGTCACATCTTCCTGGGCATTCTTGGTTACGCTAGGTGTCTTTCTGTTGGACAGCTTGCCAGCTTTTTCTAGTACTGAGCTTTCATCTGGACTGCCTGTAAATGGTATATGCATATATCATATAAATTGTGTGTGTTTGTGTTTGATTACACATATACTATGATCACACATAAACTATGCTTGCCATGAAACATATACTTTAAATACAACTGTAATATGAGTGCACAGATAAACATACTATTATTATACACACTCTGGGAACTGCAGTAACACAGTGGCTAGCGGTAATTTCTACCGACTCAGTGATAATTGAGAGATGGATTACTTTCATGGACTTGTCTCCCAGGTCGACCCAGCTTAAAATGGGGTACCAGGAAATGTCCTGGCCAGTACCAGCTCCATGGGGAAGGGGTCACGAATGTAATTCGTAATCCCACATACTGCGTTCGAAACACAGCTGTAGGCAATTTGGCAGCAGACTGCCCGGCGTTGGTGTGGCATACACAGGTATGGGTGCCGGTCGTTCAGAAAGCAATGGTAAACTACTGAACGTAAACTTGACAGGAAATCAAGAACAGCCAACAATGATGGGGTTGACGCAATGTCCTGTAAAGAATATGCAACTAACTTTAACATCATGAAGATGAATTGCTAAAGAACACGTGTATAACAAAATCATTCACTCCATTTATAATGACTGCAATTAAAGGAACAAATACATTGAAAAACAAAAAGTCCTGTAGTGTGAACCTCGGGTGGACATGTGATATCTTAGGACGCTGACATTTTGTAATATGACATTGCTTGAGTGCACGGAGGAATAAGTGCCAGTCTTTCCCTCATATAATGAACACTGAGTGTAACACCCTAACCATTACATTAACATGTCTGCAAATAAACTAGGTTATATAGATTTATATATGTTGAGTTGAAGTAAGTCAAGAACGGACATCACTGCATTCCCATAAGCACTCAGACCTCATCTTCAACTGCCAGCGCAGAGTTTCAATAATAATGGTGCCTGAAATAATCTGATTATATGTCCTTCTTGCTTTACCTCTGAGTGACGACTGTTGACCAGATGCTCTGACCACCCCTTGCTGCTGCATTCTCTCTAGACCATGATAGTCTATCTGTTCTTTTGTATTTTTCAAATTCTCCCAGAGGCCTTCTCCACACCTGCCTTATCATGCATTAGATCACCCCTTAATGATGCGGCACCAGTAAATCTGCCTGCCTGTTCATTTCCAACCACACTAGAGTGTCCTGGAGAAAAGATCCAGCTAATGCTCACAACCCACGACCTCAGTCACAATCACAGCCTGTGGATACAGTTTGATCTCCAACCAATGGAAAACTGCAGTAACCGCCTCTACCTCCATTCGCAGACCCAATGTTGTGGTGTAATATGCCAAGCTCTCCTTTACTAAACATTTGCTATTTTCTTTTGCAATAAATCCCCAGGCACTTTTTTGCCTGTTATCACAGAGTAATCGGTATAAATAAATATATCGACAGGAGAGAGTAGTACTGAATGAATTGCTGAATTTCTACTCCCATAGAGCCTGCTAGCCACTCCCTACACTCAAGCTCCAATGTGATTATAACCCCGCACAAGTCTGAATTTCTAACTTCTGTAGCGCCTGCTGGCCACTCTTGCCCTACACTCACGACACATGTGATTATAACTAGGTTATATAGAAAGAAACCAGCCTAGGAGATAGTGAGACGCACAGTTTTATAATTCCCCATTCTAGAGAGTCGAGGCTTCAAAATCAGTTGCGGGCAATTTGGAAGCAGATCACTTTAAATTCTTCTTCTTCTTCTGCGTTCATCCAGAGTTATTTTTTTGAACGTGACTGTGTTGTGCCTGTTTACAGCAGAGCTGCATTCTTGTGCCGTTAGGCAGACACATCCGACTTCTGCGGGCATTTGTTGACCGGGTTAACCTTCCCGGGGTCACTTTAAATTGATTTTGATGGAATGAGGTGTCATTCAGAAAGCAATGGCAAACTACTGAAATATTATTGCCTAATAAATCACAAACAGCTAATAAATCATGGGGTTGATTGCAACATCCTGTAAAAGACACACAGTGAACTCTAAACTTTAACATAGACAGCAGCACTCACCTTCAGGGTGTTTATAACTGGCTGTAAGATCCTCCCTGGAAATAGAGCCCACAGACTTTGTGCTGACTCCTGCGCCAACACTTCTCCCTCCCATGAATGCCTCCATGTTGCCATCCGCATCCACCTGCCAGTGGATACGTCCTCCGTTCAGCTCAGCAAACAAGAACTTCGTCTCAAAACCCAGGTATAGATCTCCTTTGAGAATGGCTTTAACTGGAGCCGGCCCGCAGGTCAACACACCTGACAAATAATGATTATGTTGATAATTTGTCATTTGGGAATATGCTTAAAGCACTAATGATTAACTGCTGGGAGATGGGTGAACTACAGCATGTGTGTCTGATGTCTTGCGCCCGTGCGTGCGTGTGTGTGTGTGTGATATGTCTAGTGTGGTTGATGTCTATTGTGAGTGATGTCTAGTGTGGGTTATGTTTAGTGTGTGATGTCTAATGGGGTTCATGTCTAGTGTGTGTATGTGTGATGTATAATGTGGTTGATGTCTGATGTTTAGTGTGTGTGATGTTTAGTGTATGTGATGTTTAGTGTGTGTGATGTCTAGTGTGGGTGATGGTGCGTGTGGGTGATGCCACATGTGGGTGATGCCACGTGTGGGCAATGCTGCATGTGGGTGATGCCACATTGTGTGTGATGTATAATGTGGTTGATGTCTGATGTTTAGTGTGCAATGTCTGGTGTGGGTGATGTCTAGTGTGGGTGATGCCTAGTGGGTGTGTGATGTCTAATGTGGTTGATGTCTAGTGTGGGTGATGTGATGTTTTGTGTGGGTGATGTCTTGTGTGGGTGATGTGATGTTTTGTGTGATGTCTAGTGTGGGTTATGATCAGTTTATGTGATGTCTAGTGTGGGTAATGATTATTGTGGGTGGTAACCAGAGTTGATTATATTATTGTTGGTGATGATTACTGTGAATGATCCAACAGGAGACTGAGGAGATTCACTTCGGCTATTATTGTAGAAGAAACAGAATTTAATGATGTCACATTTCAGTTCTAACATCTAAATATGAGTATAATCTTATTCTTCTTCATGTGCCTTGTTAAAAGCAGACATCGTCAGTTACGACTCTCAACTTCTCTCTCGGTCATCTGATTTAAAAAAAAAATGAAATATTGCCCAGCTTTTCTAAGCTTTTAATAAACAGCTTCTTTTGTCTTACTCTGCCTGTATTGTTCAGTATTTTCCACATAAAGCTTATTATTTATTTCACCTCTTCTGTTTAGATATTTAATAAATTTCATTTCTTTTCTTCTTACTATTTTGATGAAAGATTTAGTGTTACCTGCATCTGTCAGTATCTCATAATATTCTCCACATTTCCAATATAATACAAAATCCCAAAGGAACACAGTTTTCAAGACTAAACAAAGAATGTTGCAGAGCCATGTTCTAGAAGTCAAATGTTCTACTTGGAAATCTCTCACCTTCACTGCAATCCATCGGAGTGGGATCAGACGCCTGCCAACCATCGTACCCTGGCTGGAAGATCAGGCCGCAAGAACCAGGCCTCATTCCAGACATGGAAGTTCCTGCAGATAAAGATCAGACATGTTAATTTCTGCAGATAAAGATCAGACATGTTAATTTCTGCAGATAAAATTCAGATTAATGTTGTGGGTTGCAAAAGTTTTCTGAATGTCCCTCTCCATGTAGGGACAAGATTCCATTAACAGAAGAAAAGAATGGCTGCCTACCTCCTCCTTGCATTCAGGTCTACAAAATGTGGTGGCATGACCATATCATAAACCCATGGCAGGTCCTCATTTAGGACATGTTTCTTTTCCCAGTGAGCTGGTGGAGGTAGTGCTTATAGTGGTGTTAATAAATAATAAATTAACCTAAGATGGTCTCATCCATTAGTGGATGGTGATATACAAAAGTAACCAGGGTTACTTTTTAGTAAAAATTAACTTGGTTGCACAATAAGAAACATATTAGATATGCATATAACTTAAACATTTTCTTTCTTGATTTCTCACAAGCACAATCATAAACTAAAACCATTTCCTTTATTGACTTCTCAGAAAAATAATGAATTATGTCATATGATAGCTTTAAATTTGTGCACTCTCCTGAAAATTCTGAGGCTTAAAGCTTGCTTGTTCAGCTTATGCCTTTCTCTGGCTGATGATCACTGTCTTGAAAAACTGCATTTAGTACTTTCTTAAAATGAGCCCTCTCAGCCAATAACGGGGCATTGTGAGTGTCTTTTGAATGTCCTACTAGATGAAAAATGGTGTTTGGACGAGATGAAGCCTCTTCACCTTCCTGAGGTCCACAACCTCCACTGTTGATTAAACCTGCTAAAGGCCACAAGTTTTGTATGCTTTGAGACTGAAAAATAATCACAGTAAATCTGCACAATGATGGTAGACATTCGTAACAAGAGCCTGGCCTTCACACTTGAGAGCTTACTAGCATGATCAAAATGAGTATGTTGTTTGCTTATGGGAAGGAAACTAAATCTCTCCACAAATTCTTCATGCTGTATAAGAATGAAAAACTCAAACGATGAGGTGAAAAAATAAACTACCAAATAACAACTGCGTATGCTTAACTTCAGCGCTGCTCTTTAATATGTTCTATAGTATGTTCTATAGTATGTTCTATAGATGATATTACCTGTATAGAAACATTAACAATACAAAAACTGATGATCACAGTACACTTATTTACCAGATGGCATCATCCATGTCTGTCTTTGGCCTCAGATCTTGAGACCAGTGAGTATTGACTGCACTAGTGAAGTCACTGTCATGGACAGCCCTGTAGCAGGTTACACATCGTGAAGGGACACCAAGAGCTCTTAGCACTGTGGAGATTAGTAAACGTGCTTAGGATAAACTCAGCAGTGACAAGTTGGCTGATTCTATTCAAGGACATCTTCAACAGAATTGGAATCTACCTATGAATTCTATCAGTTCCAAACAATGTTTTATGTGTGACCAGTTCTTCCCTGTGTGTACCAGCCCTCATTTAATGTCTTCTCTAACTTTTTACTTTTGGTCAGGGCATATTAAAGAAATCTAGCAACCCCAAGAGCCACTTGCACTGTGCATCTAGCCTCTGTAAAAGTTATGCACTTACGATGTGTCATGATGGTGATCCTCAATCCATCAACATCTATTGAGAAAATCTTCTGGAACTAAAAGATCTCCATCAAATCACACTAGAATGATCTCTCAGCTCAGTGGACAAAGTCCATGGTACAGATGAAGATCACTAGTTTACTATTACTTTCTGAGCAGTTGACTCTCATGCCATCAAAAGCCACGTACTTTCAAATTGCCTGTCGCTAGTTTCGACTGATCATCTCATACCATATCTAAGAATACACAATCATATTTTGTCATTGTATATGATCACCTTAATCTCAGATCAGGTCTGTGTCCTTGACCTGATTATGTCATTTGGCTCAGCCACCTGGTTATTTACTTATTTGTCTTCCTCCTACTCTTTTCTTACAAAGTTTGGCAGTTTTCACCAGGTTTTCAAGTTTTTTCCTCCTCATATCATAAATCCAAAAAATTGTTGAATGTTCGCATCTAATTTCTATAATTAATTTGTGGATTTCATTTGCCGCTTAAAGGATTGCCTTTTTTGTGTCTAGCTAATGTGGATGAAATATGTCTGTTATCCACCTCTACCAACAACTATGTCTAGTATCATCCACATGAACCAACAACTATGTCTATTATCATCCACATGAACCATCTATATCTATCACCCACATTAATCAGCATATATATCTATCATCCATATGAACCAATAACTATGTCTAATATTATCCACATGAACAAATAACTATGTCTATTATCCACATGAACAAACAACTATGTCTACTATCTTCCACAAGAACCAACAACTATATCCATTATCTGCATGAACCAATAACATTCACTCAAGCAACATAAAAAAAAATTAGACTGCATTTACCTCCAGCTATTAAAGGCTATCATAGATCTCAGATCAGAACAAAATAATTGTCTGCCTATTAAATTACTCTGGAAAACTTTCATTAAAGATACTCAGTGCAATAAACTAAAGCATTTGAGCAGAAAACTGGGTGAGATTAAAAACTGCCATTGAAAGCAACATACATGTTGTTGTGACAGCTGCCATTGTCCAGCACTGCCCATATTTGACCCCCTTTCTTTTCTTCAGAAACTCTTCCAGGATTGCGGGGCTTCCAGTCCATGCGTGAGGAGCTTCTGCATCATCATACTTCCCAGACCATCCAGCTTGGATTACACCACCACCACCTTCTGTGTAGTTCACCTAGAGATCAAAGCAATATAAAATAACGCAAAGTAATGCAGCTTTCAGAACAGAATTACGAAAAATAGAGGATGTTGCAGCGTCTAGCCTTTATCAGCAAACAAATGGATACACAAAACGCAACATATAATCACGGAGAAGACCCGCCAGTGACTACATTAAGGCTAAGAACAGGATGAGAAGACTAAAAAGATGAAACAATGAGAACAATCAAGAGAAAATGAAAATACATAGAGATCAAGAAGAGGCAAGATTTGAGACTGAAGTCTTTCAAGGAGGTATTCATTAGCAAAGTTTTCCAGCAGACTATACTGTGAGGTTGAATTTGCTTTGATTATTGATGGAACATATATCTATGGAAGAGTGGAGGCCCTGATCGTTAATCTGTATTATGTTGTGCTTAATAGTCAGGTCTTAGTCAGATATGACTGAGTTACCATATACCAGTAGATGGTAGTGCCAGCTTTCTTTTAATGCCGAATGTTGGGCAGTGCTCAACAAACTTGACACCCCACATTGTGTCAATGGTTTCAGGCAGAGGAGAGCAACTGGGAGGGTAAAAACCTTACCTTAGTGTGAGGAAAAGCAACCAAAGACTAAATGTCATGGCAGGGCAGACCAGGCACTAAACCTTCGTTAGCAATTGGTCTAGGATCGAAGTTCCAACAGACGGACAGTTAGAGCATTGTTTTGCTGATCCAGGCAGCTTCTGCAGTTTGTATTGTTCCAGATATATTTGTGTTACTTTTCCTCTATAGAAAACTAGGCAGGCCAAGAGAAAGATCATACTGCATGGTCAACACATGGTCTCTAAATTCAGCCAAGGCTTTGTGCTATGGAGAGGTATAACTGCATTTTACAAACTATCATCTTGTCTAGTTGGCAAGATGCCAGTCAATGTAGGGGTACTTATCATAAACATCAGAAAGAGGCAGTCATTTTTTGGCCACATTATGAGAAGACAAAATCTTGAACATATTGTGATAACTGAAAAGATTTTGTGGAAGGAGAGATAGAAGAAGGCAAAGAGAGAACATTCTTGACAGCCTTGTGCCATGGCATGGATGGATGTCAGCACATGAACTGACCCTGTCTGTTGGAGATTGTCAGAAATGGAGAAACATGATCACCTACATCAGTTGGCAAGGCACTGGATGATCATGAAATCCATTGACGGATCCTGTGACATAGTGACAGTATCAATCTGTTTTAGGACCAGTCCTAGCCAAGTTGCAGTCTTCATCCACTGATTGATCATCTGGTATAATGCCAGCAGCAATCAATATGTGTGCTCTGCCAATGACCTCAAAGTCTGCATGCCCTCATATAAAGATGAATGTAATTCTGTGAACGGTTGACCTCTTCAATTATTCAATCCATTATGTATGTGGGTTCCTGGACTGCCCTATTCAGACCCCAGGTGCAGTTGTTCAGGAGACCTCTGGGAGTTATCACTGGAGTAACAGAGTTTGTACTTTGTGTGTTTCTTTTGGTAGGTGGCTTGCCATTCTTCAGAGAGAACGAACAAACTTTATTTTCAAAGGGGTAAGAATTGGGCATGCATGCCCGTTTAACATTCTGCCCTTCTATCACTCTCTTTCATACATTATTTCAACCACACATCATTTGAGGCTAACTGAAAACAACAGCAATGTAAAAGATATGCATTATAAAGGCATGGGAAAAATGCAAAAATCAATACCTCATGACTCAGTAATATTAATGAAGATGTGGCAATTGTTATTAGCTATGGGGAACATACTCTTCTACCAAAAGGGGACTGGCTTTTATACTAGGATTTTATTATTATTATTAATTTTATTATGATGATGATTATTATTAAGGGGGAAGGTAATCCGTACTGAGATAGTGTTAGAATAATTTGCGATTATATGTATAGGGATTGGCGATGTCTTTGATTTCTTGTGGAAAATTGTTCTACAGCTGAGCTGCAGAGTACACTAAGCTTGTTTTATATAAGTCTTTCCTAGGCTTTGGGATGTGTAATATATTTAGTTGTTTGTGGCAAAGGAGTTACGGACGCAGTTTGTAATCCCGCATACCTGCGTTTGAAACACAGCTGTGGGTGATTTGGCAGCTGACCACTTTGCATTGGTTTTTTATCAAATGGTATAGGTGCCGGTCATTCAGAAAGCAATGGCAAACTACTGAACGTAAACTTGCCAAGAAATCACAACAGCAAAATATGCTGGCATTGACTGCGATATCCTGTCAATGATATACAACAAACTTTAACTGTGTCTAAGAGTGAACTTTTCATGTGCCAGCATGTAACACTGTTATCATTGTGTTACCAGGACCTGTAAGGGAAGCAAAGAATAGTAACACTAAACTATCATGCATGTCATAAGAGGCTACTAAGGAGAGTTGTCTTGAGACTCGCTACTCCAACCCATATAAACCTTTTGCTGCAAAATTCAACCAATCATTATCAAATCAGGGCTTGGCATTAGCTGGTTGCAGGGCTATGCTCCCTTTGGACATGAAAGACAGAAAAATAAGAAGAGAAAGTCACACTGTTTAAAATGGAAATTGCAATGGCTTAGATATGATTTAAATTGTGCACCTGTAAGGCAGTAATTACTTACAGCTCGGCAAATTGTCCGGGTAACAAGAGTAGGGTTTCCTCTGGCTCTGTCAGCCAAGTCTGAACGATCCAAGATGGAGATGGCAGCAATCAGACACATATAATCAAACTGGCAGAGAGAAATGAGAAAAAGTTATCAGACACATATAATCAAACTGGCAGAGAGAAATGAGAACAAATTATCAGACACATATAATCAAACTGGCAGAGAGAAATGAACAAATTATCAGACGCATGTACTCAAAACTGGCAGAAAGAAATGAACAAATTATCAGATGCATATACTCAAAACTGGCAGAGAGAAATGAACAAATTATCAGACACAAATACTCAAATTGGCATAGAGAAATGAACAAATTATCAGACAAATATACTCATACTTGGCAGAGAAAATCAATAAATTATCAGACACATATATAACAACTTTGCAGAGAGAAGAAATGAACAAATTAGCACACACACATATACTCAAACTTTGCAGAGAGAAAAAAAATGAACAAATTATCAGCCACATGTACACAAAGTCTGCTGAGAGAAATGTAAAAATTATCAAACTCAAATACACAAACTTTACAAGAGTCCGCCTCAAGTTCAGACAGTACTCACAAACCCTGCATAAGGCTGTGAATTGTTTTCAATAACCATTGGTATTTAATGAAATCACCCATCACCCACCTCTTGGTTAGTGAGATCAGATACCTAGCCTTGCGGATAAGGGAAAACAACAGGAGGTCCCATAAAATCTCAAAGCAGTTGGAAATCACAAAGAGGAGACCATAAGGCCCTGGTAAAATTGTTAGAAAAAAGTCAACCTATCTATGAATAGATAGAGCCCTTGATCTTGGATGGAATCCCGTGTAGAGGAAGTAAATCTGACACAAATGCATGTTGAAGTTGGACAAACTGACCTCTGAGGTGCATAACTATGTGTGACACACTCCCCTCGAAATAGGAATGAATGAAGAAGAAAAGGAATGAGGTTACTTGATTACATTTACATGTGAAATGACATAAGAAAACCATAATCATAATAAAAGTGAGTACTTGGGAAACAAACCTGTCCAAAGTTCCATGGTCTAACATAGTATTTTTCCACGGAACCTAGCCAAATTCTGCCTGTTTCATTAAGGACATATTCCTTGCGGTCTGCCTCTGATGACAGGTAGACGGCATCATCTGGAACAAAAACATAATTTAAAGTTTATTTTAAAGGGAAGTAATTCTCATTACTAGACTGCAAAAAACCAATAGTCAGATTTTCTTGATGACTACCATCTATGTGTTAAATAACCTAGAGTATATGAATATATTAGTTAAAAAGAGAAACAATGTGGTGCATGCAGAAAGAGGTTTTGTTATAAAAGTCTGGGATAGAAAGAATGAATGCATTAAAGTGGGACAATGCATCTATCATCTAGATGGTTAATGTGACAGCTAGCTGGGATAGATAGATTTGATAGAATAAATAACACATATCTACTTCAGGATATGAAGTACTGCACATTGAACTGTGGTTAAAAGAAGCAAAGCAGTATCATCTACTGATGTTTAAAAATTAAAACAATGCCTCAGAACTATATGCTGACAATCTCATAGTTTATTAAAATACTAATGAATATCAACATTATAACAACTATTTTTTAAGGCCAACAATAAAACTGGTATTATTGCAAAACACACCAATGACATAAATATTAAAGTATGCAAAAAATGTATATTCAAGTTAGCAAAAAATATGTTATGAAGTTATAAATATATAATCAAGTTAGTGATAAATGAAAATTAAATGTCAACAAGTTAGCAAAAACCATACCATCAAATTATCAAACAATATAATATGTCATTGGGTTAGCCAAAAATATATAAATAAGTTAGCCAAAACATATCATGTTAGCAAAAGTTATATAATGAAGTTAGCAATAAAACATATAATATTGTCAGCATAAAATATATCATCAAGTTAGCTACAAATATCATCATCATCATCAAGTGCCATGCCGGCATGCGTAGGTGTTCATGACTTTCCACATATTTCGGTCTTTGGTTTTCTGGATCAACTCCACATTGGAAAAGACTCCCCCCCCCCCCCCCCCCCCCCACTCCCACCGAGGGCCAGAGAAAACCGTTATATGGACATCCTTAAGTCCTTCGGTATCAACACAGACACATGAAAGACTACTGCTCAAAATATATATAGACCGTACACACTTCTTAATGATGGTGCAGCGACTTGGGAGGCACCAGGGATCGCAATGCCAAATATCAAGTTAGGAAAATATATATAATCAAGTTATTAAAAATGCATCAAGATAACCAAAATAAAATATAATAAAGTTTTCATTTCCTGCACCATCAGATTAGCACAGATTAATTATTTGGTTGTTTCGGGATTTGAAATTTAAATATTGAGCACAACCCACTACTGGCAACGCCGATCGCATTCCGGCACAAACCTAAGGCCTATCCACGTCATGGAAGCACTATACTCGAGTTTCGCCCTCGTTTGAGCTCGTCAGTAGTGCATATCCCTGACCGGATCCGGAAACACGCCCCGGATCACGCGTGTGAAGCGGGTGTGTAACCACGCGGCACACACTGGACACGCCAAATTATCACACCGGAATACCACAACGCTACCCATCGTAGGCTATGCTCAAGATTGCCCAATCGCCGCGACTGACGTCCGTCAATCGATGTGGACCCGAACGATCAGGACTTCTCACTGGCAAGGAACACCACAGATTAATTCAAGCTGTCTGAAAATCTCTTTCATATTTCCAATTCATATGCTGGTATTTTTCCTTACCATGATGAAAGACTGCCAGGAACATTTTTCACAGTCTGTTCCCATTTTGTTTAAGAATAATATTGTCATTTCTTTTTACATGTTCTCTTGTTGTCTTCCCACATGTGGTGTTTTCTTCTTGCATTAGTTTAATTTGTAATCTATAAGTGCTCCGTTCTCCTCCCAACTCAAACCTGAGTCTGGAGAAACTCAGCTCAGTGCACAAACTCCGTAGCACCGGCGAGGATCCTGAAATACTTTGGGTAGATTTTTAACTTGAAATTTTGCCCGGGCAACGCCGTTTAGGCTACTCTTTTTCGATTTCCAACTGCCAAAGGATTTTTTACGTGCGCAACAATACACACGGGCGTCCGATCTCACTACCTAGAGACCAGGGGTAATTTTTACTAGAAGTCCACGTGAAAAAGTCCCTGTCCTCACCGGGGCTTGAACCCGGGACCTCCAGCACTCGAGGCGGACACCATACCTCGAGACCACGAACCCCCCCCCCCCCCCCCCCCCCCCCCGGGCTTCTTGCATACTCAGACCAACCGACTGACTGACAAAGGAAGGATGGATAGAGGGACGAACGGGCAGATAGACAGAAAGATAGACTGACAGACAAAGTGACCAACTGAAGAATGGACAGACAAATAGAGCGACCAACAGACAGTTAGGTACACAGTTCAAAAGTTTGTTACACATCCTTTACAGAATGTGGCAGTCGACAGAATGTGGTTTCGTTTTTGTGTTCGTGATTTCTTGGCAAGTTTACGTACAATAGTTTGCCATTGGTTTTCGAACGACTGGCATCATACCTTTGTATGGGAACTAACACAAAATGGTCTGCTTTCAAATCATCCGCATCTATGCTTCGAAATTGGTATGCGGGATTACGAATTGCATTCGTAACCCCTTCGAAAAAGAGCTGGGCAGACAGACATTAATACATATTGACAGACAACAGAAATAAGACAATGCTCGGCCTTCCCCCTCCCCTCTCTTAAAAGTCATCAACATGAGTTCCCATACTGATTATTCCAGTATTAATTTGATTACAAATTCGTACGGCTTTTCCTGTACGGTTTGAATATCGCCCAAACCTTCTTTTCTAAGCCAATCTTTCTAAACATAGATACTCTGTTTAGATGCAGCCTCCTACTGATTCCAGAGTCTTCACCTCATCACCTTTATCCTAAAATAGCTCTCCACTCAACGGGCAGCAGCAGCCTGCATGTCCTTGGCAGAAAATCCACGATATGCTCATGACAAGCCATACAATTCAGAAATAGAACTGTAAAAATGACATTGTTCTACTACCTTTTTGCCAAGGGTTGAACAGGATGAAAATGTCATCTGCGTGTTTGTGTCGCCATTTCTCAATGGCATCATCCTTCAGATGTTGTGTGTCTATGAAGAGTTCGTACCTGCCCACAATTGCATCGCTGCCGGAACTAACTCGAAGTGTCACTGACCTAATCGAGAAGAAAAGTAAACATTTATAACAATGTGTGAGCATGTATTTGTAATTTATATATGTGTATTAGTGTGTTTGTTTGTTTTCTTGTTTGGGGCCATGAAAATATACATAGTTTAGAAGCTGCATCGCTTTCATATAAATTGTTTCAGAAAAGTGCTGGAAATTAGATGGCAGTACATGATTTCAAATCCAGTAATCCTTGGCAAAGCAAACCTATCAAGCATCCACACTTTACTAAAGAGACACCAAATCACCAAACCACTGACCTTCAAAGAGACTATTATTTTATAGTCAACTACAGCACGGGAAAAGATCCCCAAGAGGGCCAGAGTAAACAGTTATAGGGACATCCTTAACACTGCTCTTAATTCCTTCGGCATCAACACAGACACACGAAAGACTACTGCTCAACACACACACACACACACGAGCGCGCACGCACGCGCCGTAAGCACTTCTTAATGGTGGTACAGCGACTTGTGAGGCACCAGGGATCGCAATGACAAATCAGCGGAGAAAATGTTCAATGCCGCACATACCTCCTCTTGTGTGACTACCATCTACTGTCCACAATGCTGACACATCTTCCCGGGCTCATATCTGCCTAAATAGACACCTTCGTACTTACAATTATAGGATCCCCGGACCGGACCCGCATTTCGAGAAGACCTAATCATTCGGGGCCACATAGATTGATGGATATCAGTCGCAGCGATCGGACAAACTTTGAGCTATAGCCTACAATGGGTGATATTGTGATACTCTAGTATGATAATTTGGTCGCGTCTAGTGTAAGCTGCATGGTAAAGTGGTTACACATCCGCCTCACATACCAGTGATCTGGAGTTCAATCACAGGTCTGGTCGGGGATATGCATTACTGACGAGCTCAAACGAGAGCGAAACTCAAGTCCGACGTGGACAAGGCCCAAGTTTTGTACCAGAATAGCATAAGTGTCGCCAGTAGTGGGTTGTGCTCAATCTTCAAATCTCAAATCCCGAAACAATCAAATAAATCAATTTCAAGTATATATGACTATTATATATTTATTTGGTTTTCAGCACTACAAGCAGGCGGGTGATAAGTAAGATAAAGAGTTAATGGAATGGATGTCGTCTTCACATCAACGGTGAGCACCGTCATATAATTAACCAATAGTTCAATTATTAGTTGACACCACACGAATTTACATTTGTTTTTTCAATATCTCAGCCTTTGACGCGAATTTTGATAACTCTCCTTATCTTATAAATAAGGGGGGGGGGGGGGGGGGCCACGTCAACAGTTAAAGTTAATGGTATATGACCCAAATCGGCAAAATTATGGATGAATTGAGATTTTCGTAGGACGGCGGGGATGAACATGATTTAGTACGAAGACTTTTTTATTTTATGTTCTGGGGTGTACCAAAACACTGAATAAATTATTATATTATTATTAAATACCCAAAGCCTTCATCAAAGTGGTTGGCGTTTCCTGCCTCAGTTTTCCCCATTTGGGAGATTTGGTTCCGTGGACTTTTTTTTTTTTTTTTGCGCTGTGAGACCCATTGCTTGATGAGTTGTCCGTTGTTTATTCTTCAAGATGCAGCCAGTTCTTAGTTCATAGAATTGTGCGTGAGTAAATTGAAACGGGTTGTCAAAGCAAGAGAAGATAATCCCACTACACGACTCCGCTTACCAACAACCTGGGAGACTGCCAGAGTTATGTTTCCTCTACAGGGTTTAGGTACGTCACAGTAAACTGACTCCAAACCCACGCCCACAGTGAAATCATATCTCGTAAAATGCTATTTGTAATTTGATATTTTGGAGTATATATTTTTATGTTTTTCAGAACTACAAGACAGTCCAGAGGAAATTTAATTCTAAGAATTCAACCACTTTCTCTCCCCTGATAGTCTATATATATATATATATATATATAAGATTTAGCTATGTTACGTCTACGTTATTTCCTGTTTTTTTTTTGGTCTATGATGTATCTTCAAAATTTCGCATGTTTAAAATCAGATATACTAGGGTAAATACAACACTATCCGTTCTTTGGCTGTATAATTTATTTTTATCAACTTTTAGAAAAGACGGCGGTACTTTTGCCTTAATTCACCCCAAACAAACGGAATCCTAGGGTATGACGTCACATCCAGGGGTTCCCTGTGTTGCGCCGTAGCTCGGTGCGCATTTTTATCGGTGTGCAACAGTTGCTCTCGGCGACATCCCCCGCCCCAACTGTAACTGGCAAAATGAAATGCTTGTCAACTTTTGAGACCAGCAGTGTACGAAAAGAATGATGATGATCTATCTGTCTGTACGGGAGACGCGAGGCCTTGCAGCCATGTGCGCCTTGTCTCAGCGGGAGGATGTCCTGCCGACATACATGGTGAATGTCGTCGTCGGCATCTCCATCTGTCCTGACGCTCAGTCAGCGATAGCACCATGATGACATGATTATGAGAACAGTGTCTAGCAGAATGTCAGATGCCATGATGCTGCTGCAGAAAAGGCAACGCTACTCTGGCTTGTCGTGGACAGCTGCTGCTGCTGCCAGTTCCAGCAAACTCATGATCACACACACACACACACACACACACACAGACAGACACAGAGAGAGAGAGAGAGAGAGAGAGAGAGAGAGAGAGAGAGAGAGAGAGAGAGAGAGAGAGAGAGAGAGAGAGAGAGAGAGAAACGGTGGCCAAAGCCCAAAGAAACACTGTGGGGCAATTGAAACGCACTGACACGAACTGTACCCGAACACAGAGGAGATCACCGTCAGTGCTAAATATAGCTGGTGACCCTAAATATAGCTGGTGACGTTTGTTTGGGGTGAATTAAGGCAAAAGTACCGAAAAGACAAATACACCATTTTTCGATTTAATCTCCTTGCTTTTCAATGCACTGTGTCAATCTGTAAACAAGTTTCTCGTTCCCTTATTACAATGATTTAGGCTATGATGCTCGCTACAAATGCACTGCCTTCGTCCCCGAAGAGCTGCTTTCATGAAACCAGACAATTTTGCAGTGTTAACGATGTGAAAAGACGTGAGCGGACATGCAATATTATTCAAGATCACAACGACCTTGAATTGCAGTCCTCGCTATGAATCCCAAGTTTAGTCTTCAGTGAGCTCTGTGAGCTTCAGCCCTTCTGTGAGCATCTCACTGTAACAAGTACTATTGATTTGTTGAACCTTTTCCCTGATAGTGCTCCAATACTAGCTCTTGAGAATCTCAGGTATCTTCGTTTTGAGGTGTTAAAGTATTCTCCCTATAATCCTGATGATGCTGTATCTGACTTTCAGCTGTCTGGTCTCCTGAAAGTACCACGTCGAGGGCCTCTGGTCACCCCTGATGAAGAAGTTAAGACCGCGGGTTATTCCTGGCTCACAGCTCAGTCTAAAGCATAAAAAAAAAAATTAAAATAAAATGTCCCCAAGAAGTTTCCTGCTATGTGCTTGTGATATAATAGTGCCATCACATGTTGTAGTCATGAGAGCAAGGAAGAATATGTGGCCAATCTTTCCCTCACATGTTGTAGTCATGAGAGCAAGGAAGAATATGTGGCCAATCTTTCCCTCACATTTTGTAGTCATGTGAGCAAGGAAGAATATGTGGCCAATCTTTCCCTCACATTTTGTAGTCATGTGAGCAAGGAAGAATATGTGGCCAATCTTTCCCTCACATTTTGTAGTCATGTGAGCAAGGAAGAATATGTGGCCAATCTTTCCCTCACATTTTGTAGTCATGTGAGCAAGGAAGAATATGTGGCCAATCTTTCCCTCACATTTTGTAGTCATGTGAGCAAGGAAGAATATGTGGCCAATCTTTCCCTCACATTTGTAATCATGTGAGCAAGGAAGAATATGTGGCCAATCTTTCCCTCACATTTTGTAGTCATGTGAGCAAGGAAGAATATGTGGCCAATCTTTCCCTCACATTTTGTAGTCATGTGAGCAAGGAAGAATATGTGGCCAATCTTTCCTTCACATTTTGTAGTCATATGAGCAAGGAAGAATATGTGGCCAATCTTTCCCTCACATTTTGTAGTCACGTGAGCAAGGAAGAATATGTGGCCAATCTTTCCCTCACATTTTTCAAGCGATGAGCCCAAGTGTTGAAACTTTTAAATAAGAGAGTATGAAATTTTGTTGGCAGATGGATAAAATGTATTCAAAAGCGAGGGGGTAAAGTCGAAAAATGATGTATTTGTCTTTTCTAAAAGTTGTTTAAAATAAATTCTACATCCAGAGTGCGAATATGTTTTGATTCACTCTCATACAATCAAGGTGATCTAGACGTGAAATCAACATCGTCGTATCGGTTGTTACATCTATTAATTTATTCACAAAACATAGTAAACACCTTTTTCTACAAGCTGGAGTGAAACAAAACAGAATAAACAATAACTGTACAAACAAGAGACACATCTGATTCAGCAGTGGTTCTCAGAAGTGCAGACTTATAAACCCGTTTCACCACAAGTCAAAATGCCACGCTGAGGGACTATGTCTAAAAATATCGGTTGCTATGAGACAAATCTATTAAAAGGACATTGGCATTTTTAACGCTTTGTCTCAAAATTATGGGGGACTACTTCCTCAGGGCCCCAAAGGACCCACTTGCCATCGGACTGACACATTGGCCATGGAGAAGGCGGAGGAACAGATTGAGAACCCATATGTGGAAAGAATGAGATTGCGGGGGATCGGCAGGGGTTCTGGAAGAATCTCAAAACTGAAAGGGAAGACCCGGGGAACTTTTAATCAGATAGCGGTGGGAACGATTAGTAGCATGACTCTTCGCTGGCTGTTGAAAGAGGAGACGGAGCACGTATGGGAATGTCCTGAGTGTAGTGATGTCGACTCTTAACTCAACTCAACTCCCCCATTTAGTCTTTGTTGTTGTCGTCCTTCTCGTCTCCCACCTCTTCCTCCCCTCCTCCTCCCCTCCCTTCGTCTTCGTCTTTGTCTTCGTCTTCGCCTTCGCCGTCGTCGCCTGCTGCTGCTGCTGCTGCTGCTTTTTCTTCTTCTTCTTCTTCTTCTTCTTCTTCTTCTTCTTCTTCTTCTTCTTCTTCTTCTTCTTCTTCTTCTTCTTCTTCTTCTTCTTCTTCTTCTTCTTCTTCTTCTTCTTCTTCTTCTTCTTCTTCTTCTTCTTACTCATGATTTGATAGATTTCATTTTGTAGTTCATTTTTCCTACAAGTTGAGGCAGCCAGTCTCACGCAAACCCTCCTTATTCGTCTCTTACGACACTGAGGGTAGATTACTGTTGCTTTGCTTTCCTTATGGGCTCCAAGAAGACACGGGCGTCCGTGTGCTCTTCTTCTTATTTCTTCTTCTGCACTGTATACCAAATTTGGCACATGGCCCTTAACCAAACCAAGCCAAACCAAGCTGTCCTATTCCATGTACTCTGAAATATAGGGTGTATTTTTAATGACTATGCAGTGTTTGAAAATATTTCCGGTGCAAGTTTTCTATTTACCCTCTGTAAAGTTCATGCAACATAATAGGTAAATAAAAACTTGGAATGGCAATATTTTCAAACACTCAGCTATTAAAAATACACCCTGTACCAAGATGTGATGGTACTATCGCTTCAGATCTTCAGACCCTCACAACAGGCACATTCTACAGAACTTATTTTTATTTAGTTTACATACTAATTTGCCGACGCTGTGGTGAATAGGTGACGGATGCGATCTACAGTCCCGTATACCACATTCTAAACACAGCTGCAGGTGATTATAGCTGACCACATTACACTGGTTTTCAAACAGTGATGAGCGTCGGTCGTTTAAAAAGCAATGGCAAACTACTTAACGTAAACAGCCGAAAAATGCTGGGGTTAACTGCGATGTTCTGTGAAGGGCATGCAACTAACTTTTAACATACTAATTTAACCGTTTTTTTTTTTAGCAGCAGTGAGTCTAAACATTTTATAGCGGTAGGCAAACCAACTCATTGGACAAATGGCACCAATACTAAAGAACAAACATGTATCAATAAATACTAAGAAAACACTATACAGCAAAATCGTCCTACCATCTCTATGCTACCAATGCCAAACCTGGACAATGTCAGAACAAGAGAAAAGAAAAATCACAACAGAAATGATATTCCTCAGAAGAATACTCAATATGTCAAGAAGAGATAAGATCAGAAATGAAGAAATCAGGGGTTTATAGCTGCGATAGATTTTATTAGAAGGCAGCAAGTCAAATGGTTTGGCGATGCAAGTAGGTTACCAACTAACAGTATACCACAACAAGCAATGATGTACAGACCAGAGGAAAGCAGACAAAGAGGTCGACCACTTAAACGATGGACGGAGGGAATAGCAGAGTCCATGGGAATATCGATACATGAAGTCCATAATCGGGAACTCTCACGATGTTTATACTTCACCTCGACACCGCAAGGTACAAGAGGGACATGATGACATGAGATGATATAGCACTAGGAAAGGTGAATAAATTCTACAACAGCAAACATCTAATTTTTAAACAATATTAGTAAATAATGCTAATATAAGGTTAATAATAAGGCTAAACTAGAACACATATTTGTAAACAGACGATAGACAGAGAGAGATAGAGGGGAGCAGAGAGAGGCAGAGGGATAGTCAGTGAGGCAGAGAGGTAAATTAAATCAAATCAAATCAAATCAACTTTATTTTCAAAGGGTAACAAATTGGGCACGCAGGCCCGTCTTACATTCGGCCCTTCCAATCACTCGTCTTTCGTTCATCAAGAGCACTATACATTTACATAGGAAGAAAAATAAACATTGTGAAATGAATGTTGTAAACATAATCAAGACAAATTACCATGTTATGAGGCCCATTTCCCATCTACCCATACATCATCCCACCCACACACACACACACCCAGGGACATATACATGCCCCACCAACCAACCCATCCTCCTCCCGCACATCCCCCACCCACACACACTGCCCTCACCTGTTCCCCCAACCAAAACACATTCGCCACCCACAAACATCCCCCACCAAGCCACACATCCCACCCACATACCAGAGGTAGAGAGATAGAGGGAGATAGAGGGAGCGATAGAGATAGATAGAGATAGATAGCTAGATATAATAATAATAATAATAATAATATAATAATAATAATAATAATAATAAGTCTTTATTTTCAAAGGGTTAAGAATTGGGCACGCAGGCCCGTCTGACATTCTGCCCTTCTTCTCTATTTCCTCTCATACATTCTTTCATTCAACATCACTTATGAAGCAACTTTTGACAACAAAAGAACATTAAAACGCATGAAAAATAATCAATAACAAATGACTCACTGAGGCAGTGTTTAACATGGGCATTATAAATACCTAAGGAGGGTGTAACGTGCCATACATAAGGGAATGTTGTTTGGCTAGTTGTCGTTTGAGATCAGTTACCATTATTGTCTTTTTTGTGTTGTTTGTTATGGGGGCATGTAGTCTGTACTAAGGTAGTGTTCAAACAGGTTGCGAATGTATGTATCATGATTGGTGGTGTCTTTGATTTCTTGTGGAAGATTGTTCCACAACTGAGCGGCAGAGTATGCTAAGCTTGTTTTATATAAGTCTATCCTAGGTTTAGGGACATGAAGTATATTTAGTCGTTCGCTATGTCTAGCGTTATATTTAAACAATGGCCAAAAGGTAGCTTGGAGCATTTTGAAATAGGATTTTGTGAATTAGTTTGGTCTTATTAAAAAGCAGGCGCTTGTGGAGTGGCAGTAACCGGAGACGTT
>JACEFZ010020785.1:0-43587 GCA_014155875.1 Cepaea nemoralis
AAACGCAATCAACTGGGTCTGCGACGTTGGATGTCCATTGGTGCATGATCAGGGAGAAATGGTCAGAACCCTTTGGGATCATGTGTGTTGTGTCGTAGCACAAGTACATCAACATGGCCAAGAGAGAATGATACGGTTGGGGTGATCACAGGATTTGGCCTACTCTGAGTATTACGAGGAAAGTCCAGACGGCCACATGATTAGGGTGCAATTGGTACCATTAGTAGTGGGACTCTTCGCTGGCTGTTGAAGATGAGACGCACGCATAGTGATATCCCGAGTGTTGTGCTGTTGATTGCCTGTTCAGGATTATTAAACCAAAATCGCAAACACACTGGACTATATTCATGACGCTTTCAAGTCTGTCTCTTGAATTCTTTTAGCTTGATAAATAATTTGACGGCTAATAATCGGCACTCATAGAAGTAGAGAAAGATGATTAGCTCTATACCTTCTACAGTTCCCAACAACTGAATTTCCATGCAGTGTAATGCCTTCTTTCACTCATTAGCGGACCCGGGTATGTCTTTGAAGATATACATATACAAAACTCCTGTCCCCGTATCATACTCCTTCACAAACACATAGTAATCGGTTGCAAAAAAGTAACGGGGTTGCACTGTTAAGCAATTCCAAGAGCAACATTTAGCATCTCTGGCCGCTCGAAACATTAGGCTCTTGAGATGGACGCTTCACACTGAACATTTCCCATCTCTCGCCATACTTAAACCAGCTGCAGAAGAAGATTTTATAGACGAGCATTAGGAAAACTGAGTATCCCTGTATGTGAAGCACTAAGCACCAAGCCAAGGGGTGTCCGTGTTGCACTGTTCACGTCGCTTTTTAAGCTGAAGATGTATCTGACGTTTATGTATGTTGTACTAACAAGTAAACTTTCCAAGTTCACACATTACCTAGATTATAATTTAAAAGTATAATTGTCTTATAGTAGTTTCCTTCTACTGGTCAGTGATGTGATAGGGCCATTTAATTGTGAACGCCTGAATGCGCGGAGGAATTTGGTGGCCAGTCGTTTCCTATCTAACTAGGCGTGGAACCTACGTCTGTCCCTACTCACGATATTATCAACGCAGTTCACTTCCTTGATTACATAGACTTAAATACATTATAACATTGTCTCCTTGACCTCCGACCTTTATCACATACTGGCACATGTCCTTGACCAACTCATGCCAGGCCGCCCTATCTTTTACTATCTCCTGCAGCTTCCTCTACCCCCCCCCCCCCCCCCCCCCCCCCCCCCGTCCTCTCTCCCACATGACTCATATCTATTTCTAGTTTTCATAATCCTAAACTGCTAATTTTATGATATTTTATTTCTTCTTCCACCAAAGCTGTCTTGCGAATGTATACGTAGTTAACATTCCGTGTGTCAATTTTGGTCAATTTCCTAGATAAAATGAGGTAGACTGTGATCCAGACATCATGCAGCTTTCTCTGCATTGCGTGATGTCCCTTGCAGAAGTACCTTCTCTCATATCGGTTGACTATTCTTGTTTCCTGATCTTGTGACTTGTTTCATCGCTTTATTGGATTTTACCATCTAAAGTTTTCTACCAGATGGTGTAAACCAGCCCAGAGATCAACACTCCATAGTAGCCACTTACGACACGCAAAGCAAGTTATTTTTTATTACTATTCACGCAGCTGACACAACTCTCGTTCTGTACAAACACTTTTAATTACAACGGACCGATCCATATCAACACATATAAAGGTATCTATAGTGAATACCTATGCGTACATATCTTCACGGGAACATTAAAGAAATGACAGGGAGTAAAATAAAATACGAACACATGACCATCCAGTCGGCACCCAAGCGGTTAGTGCGATTGATTTGCTTTTAAATGAAGCAGAGGCTCATCATCAGGCAGCAATTAAATAACAGAAGATAGTTCTCATCACTGCCCACCGAAAAGACTCTCTATCCTTCATCTGCTTTCCTGCAACAAGGATGCTCTTACCTAGAAACAGGCACTCCAGAATACCTACATGAACACGACTTTCTATTTGTTTCTTGTGAAGACAAAATACATATGGGCGATATAAACGTAGACAATATACTTGTAGATAATATACATGTAGACAATTTACATTTAGAGAATATACATGTAGATAATATACACATAAGCAATACACGTGTAGACAAAATACATATAGACAATATACATGTAGATAACTTACATATAGACAATATTTATGTAGATAACATACATTTGGACAATATACAAATAGACAATATATATGTAGACAATATACATGTAGATAATATGCATGTAGATAATATAGCATATAACCAACGCGTAACACTCTGAGTGAGCTTAGGCAAGCTAGGAAGGATGTGCAAAAGGCTGCCAGGCAGTGTGCAAATGATTATTGGATCAAGTTATGTGAGTCCATTCAAATCGCAAGTGATAAGGGAGACATAAGAAGCATGTATGAAGGAATAAAGAAAGCCTGCGGTCCAGTGATCAAAAGACGTGCACCATTGAAAACCTTGACTGGAGAAATCATCACTGATAAGAAACAGCAGATGGACAGATGGGTAGAGCACTATTTGGAGCTTTACTCAAGTGAGACCAAACTAGCGGATGATGCCCTCAACGCCATAGAGGCTCTGCCAACTCTTGACCACCTGGACACACTTCCCACCATAACAGAAGTTAAGTGTGCTATAAATGAACTTGCATCTGGCAAGGCTCCAGGTAAGGATGGGATTCCAATAGAGGTTATCAGGAGTGGGCAAGACACACTCACTATACAGATCCACCAGCTAATAGAGCTATGCTGGCGTGAAGGACAAGTCCCACAGGATTTCAAAGATTCAAGCATCATAACACTGTACAAGAACAAGGGCGATCGGAGCGACTGCAACAACTATAGGGGTATCTCACTTCTGTGTATTGTTGGAAAAGTATTTGCCAGAATTGTTCTGCGCAGACTTCAAGTCCTAGGAGATCAAGTCTACCCCGAATCACAGTGTGGCTTTCGACAGAACCGGTCTACCACTGATATGATATTCTCATTGCGACAAATGCAAGAAAAATGCCGTGAACAGAATCAACCACTGTTTATTGCCTTCATCGACCTCACAAAGGCATTTGATTTGGTCAGTCGTGAGGGTCTGTTCAAGGCACTGAAGAAGATTGGCTGCCCACCAACTCTTCTGTCCATTGTGGAATCGTTCCACACAGGCATGAAGGGTATAATCAAGTTTGATGGTGCAACTTCTGAAGAATTTGAAATCAAGAGTGGAGTTAAGCAAGGTTGTGTACTAGCTCCCACCCTCTTTGGAATATACTTTTCACTTCTACTGAAATATGCATTTCATGATCAGGATGGTGGTATATACATTCACTCACGCTCAGATGGCGGCCTCTACAATGCTCAGAGATTGAAGGCTAAGACCAAAATTAGGAGGGTACTGATCAGAGAGTTGCTTTTTGCAGATGATGCTGCAGTTACGACCCACTCTGAGGAAGAATTGCAATGTCTACTATCTGCATTCTCCAATGCTTGTTCTGAATTTGGTTTAACAATTAGCAAAAAGAAGACACAGATTATGTCACAAGGTGCACATGGGGTACCATCAATCTTTATTGACGACGCCGAACTAGAGATAGTAGACCATTTTACATATCTAGGATCAGTGGTAAATAGCAAATTATCCCTAGATCAGGAAATCAACATCCGGATTGGTAAGGCAGCAACAACAATGAACAGGTTAAGAAAAAGAGTCTGGGAGAACAGGAAGCTTACTGCCAAAACAAAAGTCCTTGTCTATCAAGCCTGTGTCCTTAGTACTCTTCTCTATGGCAGTGAAACCTGGACAACTTACTCACACCAAGAGAACAACTTAAACAGCTTTCATATGCGGTGTCTGCGAAGAATTCTTGGTATTAAGTGGCAAGACAAAATCACAAATACTGAAGTATTGGAAAGATCAGGTTGTGTGACAGTTTATTCCATGCTCAGTCTTCGTAGACTTAGATGGATAGGACATCTTAGGAGGATGGATGATGGTAGAATACCAAAGGATATCTTTTTTGGTGAATTACAGATGGGTAAGAGATCTCAGGGTCGGCCTCTACTACGATACAAAGATGTGTGTAAGCGGGACATGATTGATACAGGCATTGATAATGCACATTGGGAGCAAGTCGCCGCTGAACGTGTTGCATGGAGGGCAAATATCAGAAATGGAATAAAGTCAAAGGAGAAGATTATTGCAGAAAAGTCACACACCAAGCGTTTGAGACGTAAGATGGTGCATGATGGTGGAAATGACCACGTGTTCACATGCACCCACTGTGAACGGACATTTACAGCGCAAATTGGCCTTATCAGTCACACTCGCTACCGCCATAGTTAAAAGTTATTATGCCTTTTTAAAGCACAAACTATCGTCTGTCAAGACGGCAAGGTGCCAATGTAGATAATATAGATGTAGACAATATACGAGCAGACAATATACATATTATTAAATGCTACAATTATCTACACAATGGCTGGGGCATATAGAAAGAATGGAAGATAATAGGGAAACAAAACTCGCTTACACTCAGGAAATAAATGACCGTAGACCCCGAGGTAGACCAAGAAGGCGGTGGAGAGATAATATACATACAGACCTACAAGCACTTGGAATCAACGACTGGCAAGAGAAGGTCCACCAGAGAGACGAATGGAGACAGATTGTATTTGCAGCAAAGAACCTCAATGGCTCGGAACGCTGAAGAAGAAGAAGAAGAATTATCTACATACAATTTATAAAATAAGAAAGACTTAAAACAGATGACCCCGAGGAAGAAACTTAACACTCCTGCGTCATGACGTTAGAGTTAGAAGTAATACGTCAGAGGAGGAATTTACAATTTACCACATTGTAAATAGCAGGCGGCAATGCGTTGTGGTATGTCTTGGTTAGTTCAGTGAAAAGATAAGGTGTCCATGTGGCATCGCTGATAAACACAGGCATACGCCAGATGTGAAGCACACACAACATATATCTGTCATTTTACTCTTCGCATTTCCAGTCATTGAAATAACAGTAGTAAAATAATCATACAATTTAGCTGCATGTCCTGTAGACGGTGTTGCAATCAACCCCAGCATTGTTTTGCCTGTGATTCTCCTGGAAATGTTATGTTCGGTAGTTTGCCACTAGAAGCATGCATGGCCGAACGGTTTAATGCGCTTTGGCTTAAACTTCCGGTGCGGTGCCGGTGGGGTAACAGAATCATTTCCTACACCAGTCAGTTGGACGTCAACGTTGACTTCTCGTTTAGAAAGAAATGGCAAACTACTGAACGTAAATTTACCTAGAAAATCAACATGTAGTTTGGATTGATTGCAACTTCCTGCAGAGAACACACAATCTTTTTTTTTTTTCTGTTTGCCATTTGTTTCTGAGCTATATCATTGTGAAAATCAACGCAATGCAATCTGCTTCCAAATCGCCTGCGGCTGGTCTCTAACCCGATAGTACAACTGTCTTCACAGTTCCAGGCAACAGTCGTCGAGTAAGTGTGAACAACTTGTCTCAAACAAGCCAGTAACGTAGGGGTTATTCAGGACGCTACAGACGAATCAACATCTGTCCGTCAATACAGGCCATATTGTTCTACTCGTTGGACAGCCATGTTTACTTTCTGATCAATTGGCTCCCCCACGCGAAGCAAGCTATAACATAATTGTATGCGGTCATTACATTGTTCAATATTTGCGGATGTTTCTTTTTTATTTATTTACAAGATGGACTGTTGTGGGCTAGTGGTTAGATCATTTCCCATTAATTCCGTATTCCTGGGTTAAACCCAAATAGTGGCTAGAAATTTGTCTCACTAGGACAACTAATAAGTTAATTGCATATCCTTTATAGGAAGTCGCAGTCAACCTCTTCATGTTTTGGCAGGTTATGATTTCTTGACAAGTTTACTTTCAGTAGTTTGCCAATTCTTTCTGAATGACCGGCATTCATACCATTGTATGGAAAGCAATGCGAAGCGGTCTGCTTTCAAATGTCCCACAGAAGTGTTGTGAACGCAGTATGCGCGATTGCGAATTGCATTCGACACAAAGCCGGCAGTAAAGGGCCATCAGGAAAATGCTTGAGGTGTATCGCGCACGTGGTGCTCACCCAGTATTTGTACAGGTCTCTCGATACTCATTGGGGAGATGTGATCAATATCACTGTCGTGTCCTCCTTTAAAGTGTCGTCCCTGGAGTGAAGAGAGTCAACACCCACATTCTAATATTTTACTCTTTTTCAATATCTTGGAGACTCCACCAGCTTCCGTCCAACACACTCCATCAGCCTATGGACACCTTTTCCTATCACTCTCTCACTGTCGTACTATGCCCCCTCTCATATTTTCCCAACGCAACATACTCAACAACTCTTGCTTCTAAAAGTTAATAAAGATTAATTTATTAAAAGAAAAGTGTAACGTATATGAGACGTGTATGTGAAGAAAATGTGTGTCGTGTATTATAACATAAATGTATGTGTCAGCCCTCAAAGTTCAGGATCATAGTGTACACATCATGGCAAGGATCACACGACATCATTCGAGTCAGTACGATAAACCTCACCGAAGTCGTATCCTTCTCTCCAGACATGTCCTCCTCCAGGAACTCTGATGACCATGAGATCTGAATCCCATGTAAATATAATCCGTGGAAAAAAAACTATTATAGTTCCTAACACAACTGTTCCTAATAGTTTATAGAAACTCCGGCTTCATAATTCCGGCGCAGTGAAACAAACATGGAACACTGTCCTATGAACAAGACTTTTTGTCTCTTGCTAAATGTTCGCTAGTTCTCACTATTAAACAGTCAATGTATCAAGAATAAAATGGCTTGCTTTATTCACTAGATATAGTCTGAAAGTTCTGATATCCTTGGTACGTGGAACAACTACACTTCAATGTTTGGTTTCATCTACTGTGAACATCAGTCCCTACTGATCTAGTTCCACATGGGCTGAACCTCCATCACTTCAGGTGTGTTAACGATTGGTATTCACTCATGTAGGATACATATACCATTAGATTCCACCGAGCAATGTGTATTAACTTCTTCCGTTGCGAAAGTTGCTGGCCCATCTCTCTACATCATAATTTATCCGGGATCGGATGTTACATTGGGTCCGGGTTCTTCATTCCAACCAGAGGAACCTGTAAAATAAATCATATAACCGGTGATAGCCTCCCCGTCACTGATCTCTATTAGATGATCGTGGGCCATCGGCCTCGCTCAGAAAATACAGTGAACCTGTCAGGGACAGATGAACTGACCACATAGGTTATCATCAAGCCAAGACAAGAATAAAATCAGCAAACAGAATGCGGAACCCCGCCCACCAGGGACATCTACGGGAAGATCCCAATTATCCCTCCTTACTCAATTCTCAACTAGTAAAGCTTATCAACACTTCACTAATCTATTTTTAACTAACAGAGCCAAGTATCATTCCCTACTCTAGCTAGTTTTCCACTAACCGTGCTAATCATCACACTTCCGAATGTTCCTATTTCTGTTGACCAGATGTAAACGTACAGCTGTTATTAATGCCCGACCTGTTTGGGAACACGTGTAGCCACAACTATGAATGTTTTCTCTGTAATAGTTGAAACAATTGTCGCTTAGCAGATCGTCCGTTTAATCAGAAATCCTCTATAATAATCAACGGGTTAAACTCAAGGTTTTGTTTTGTGACATAGGCCCCCTCTTAAGAGAGTAGTCCATCTCACTCTTCTCCACCGTGAGTTTAATCCAGATAATTCATTCTTCTTCTTCAGGAGCTGGGTGTCTTGACAAGAAATCCGCTCCAACATTTTCCTTCCCAGGAATGTACTCCACTGTGAAGTTATAGGGTTGAAGTAACAACGACCACCGCATCAAACGGCCGTTGAGCTTCTGAGAAGTAGCCAGTAACATCAGGGGCTGATGATCCGACTGAACTCGAAACTTAACTCCATACAAATATGGCTGGAATTTTTGCACTGCCCATACGAGAGACAAGCACTCTCTCTCGACAGTTGAATAATTCCTCTCCGCCTGTAGAAGTTTCTTACTTGCGTATGCTACAGGTTTCAAACCCGAAGCATCGTCTTTTCCTTCCTGTAACAAAGCGGCTCCAATTCCAATCGCACTCGCATCCGTTCTGAACACAAAGGGTTTGGAAAGGTCAGGGAGCTGTAATACAGGTTTGCTGACCAAGGCCTCCTTTAACTGACTATAGGCATTCTCAAATTCTGGTGTCCAAATGATTTGGTCCGGGAATCCCTTTTTCAAGGTTTCCGTCAATGGAGCTCCCATTTCAGTGAAATGTGGGATAAATTTGTGGTAGAACCCACACAACGAGAGAAAAGATAGCACATCCTTCTTCGTTTTTGGCCTTGGTGCATTTCTGATTTTCTCCAGGTTCTTCTCTTCTGGGACAATGTGTCCTGGAGTGATGGTGTGACCTAGAAATTCCAGAGTCTGGTAACCAATCATGCACTTGGTTGGACGAGCAGTAAGCCCTGCTTCCTTGAGTCTATTAAACAATCTCTCCAAGGATTGTAAGTGGTCATCCAAGCTGTCACTGGAAATCAGAATATCATCCATGAATGAGATGATGGATGGATCCTGTAACGGATCTAGTAAAGTCCTCATCATTCGTGTAAACACACTAGGTGCATTGCTGAGTCCAAAGGGCATGACCTTGAATTCGTAGTGTCCACTGGGTGTACTGAAAGCCAACAGTGGTCGAATCTCCGGTTTGACTGGTATCTGATAGTAACCCCGACTCAGATCCACCTTTGAAAAGTACCGAGCCTTATGGAGCCTAGCGAATAACTGAGTTGGATTCGGCAAAGGTTCCACCTGAAATTGTGTGTGACTGTTCAGAAGTCGGTAATCTATACACAACCGGTGTTCTCCACTTGGTTTCAGTAACAAAACTACCCCTACATTGTATGGGGATGTGGATGGTGCAATCACGTCATCCTCCAGCAGTTTTTGTATTTCCTCCTCCAGGGCCTTTTCTTTATAGAATGGCACTGGGTAAACCTTTAGGCGAACAGGCTCCTGTGTGGTCAAAGTCATCTTGAACTCAACCAACCTCGTTCGTCCTGGTTTATCAGTCAGTATCTCCTTATGAGACTTGAGAACCTGGGTTATCCTTTCCCTCTCCTGGGAGGTCAGATCAGGGTTCACTTGCACATCCTTATAGGTTTCCTGGTGTACCAAGGGATATTCCCTGCCCTCGTTGGTTCCCCCTTCTGTCTCCACTGCAACTGCCATTGCCATGAGGTGCGCTGCCTTGTCTCCGGGTCTCTCTTCGTATTTCCGCAAGAGATTGATATGGAAAATCTTCGACATTCCCCGGATCCGGATCTGATAGATGGTTCTGGATATCACCCTTTCCACGGGAAATTGTCCTTGCCAACCTATCTCCAGTTTGTTGTTTCCCGTTGGGAGTAACAACAAGACTTTATCTCCCACCTCTAGAGATCTTTCTTTAGACCTACGGTTGTAGTAAGCCGCATGTCTTTTCCTGGCCTTTTTCAAGTTTTGATTTGCCAGAGCCCATCCCTTGTGAAGTTTTTCTTTCAGTTCCTCCACATATTTGTAGGATGAGATCACTTCTTCTGACGTCCCCTCTTCAGTCCAACTCCTCAACATGGCTTCGAACGGTCCTTTGATTGGACGACCAAACAGCAACGTAGCGGGTGGTAGTCCTGTTGAGCCATGAGGAACTTCCCGATAGGCAAAGAGTGCTGCTGGGATATATTCATCCCACCTATCAGGTTTTTCCTGCGCTAGTTTCCTGAGCATTGTCATCAACGTGCCGTTGAAACGCTCTACTTGTCCATTGGCTTGAGGGTGGTAAGGGCTGGTATGTATGTGGTTAGAGTGAAACACCTTAAATACTTCCTCCATGAGTTTTCCACAAAACTGAGATATATTGTCCGTCAGAATTTGATCCGGAAAGCCTAATCTGGTAAAGGCCTCCATCAGTGTGTCCGCCACTCTTTTCGAGTCAATCGTGGTCAACGGTATGGCTTCATCCCACATTGTACAGCAATCCACCATTGTGAGTATATACATGTTCCTCTTCCTAGTCCTGGGAAGTGGACCCACGATATCGATGGTTACAATCTCGAAAGGAGAGTTCATGATGGGCATCTCACCCAACACCACCGGTGCTGTCCAGTGTTTCGGTGCCACCCTCTGGCACTCAGGGCATGACTTCACATACCGACGCACATCATCTGTCATTCCCGACCAATAGTAGTGGCAGGAAATCCGCTGCATGGTGGCGGCAATACCCATGTGTCCACTAAAGGAGATGGTATGCCCCATATGAAGAATCTGGGACCGGTGAGCTTTCGGGACGACCACCTGACCGTATAGGTTGTCTCCCCTTCCTGCTCTCCTGTAGAGTATCCTATTCTTCATGTAGTACTGCCCCCGTCCTGGTGGATCAGCACTTTTCTGCAGATTTCTGTAGCAAGGACGTAAAGTATCATCCTCACTCTGGGCAGTTCGTAGCTCCCCCGGCATTGGGTTAGTCACAATTGCGTCTGCCTCTTCCGTTTTCGTCTGAGAGCGGGTCTGCATTGCTCCCATATGGATTGGCTCCCTGGGCATTCCCAGAAAGACATACCGGCAACCTAGGATTACTGAAAAATTGGATCGGTCAATACAGCGGCCTTGATGGTGCCGGTGACGTACCTTGACCGAATCTCCACATTAGCAATAGGCAACTTCATGATCACAGCACTCTTCTGTGCAGGCTGTATCTCCATGGTTTCACCTGTGAATTGTTCTGGATGTACCAGATCCGCAGAAATCACGGCCTCCCCGTCCAGTCCTGTGTCGTATAAACACTCCACTTGACGACCGTTAACCTCTACAAATTCCACTACAGGTGGTTTTTCCTGGTCTGGAGTCTCTTCCTCGGCCTCGACCTGTTCGGTGGGCTCCACCTTAGGTTTCCCGGGGCACATGACGAATTGAGTGTCTCCTGACTTTCCCCTGCAGTCAATAGCATTGTGCGTATTCGACTTGCATTGGTTGCACCATTTCCCTGTCCTAGATTTTCTAGTGCCGGACTTGAGTGAGCTCTCCTGGTGGCGAGCTTCCTTGTTGACCTTGGCATTTTCTGTGACAATCTCCTTGGAAGTCACTTGACATGCTGCGAAGTGAGGGTTCTTAGCCTTCGATTTGCAGTCCCTCGTATTGTGAGAGGGTGACTTACAAATTGAACACCACTTCTCCGACCACGGTCGTTTTGGTGTAGAGCTTGAAGTGCTCTTGCTTCCCTCCTTCTTCTTCTCTGAACTATCCTCTGATTTTTTGCACATAAGGTTCCCACTTTTTGGTTCCTGAGTTTTTGGCTTTCTTCTTGTCATGTTTCTCTTGACTTTTGGTGTTGGTGGAAAGGTTTTCCCCTGCCTCCCCATGTACCTCGACGAACCGTTCTGCTAATTTAGTCACGAGGTCAATACGTTCCGCTCCTTGTTCTCCCAGGAACGTCCTGAGAGGCTTAGACATTTGCTTCTTCAGCTGGTCGACCACCATGAGTTCTTCCAGACTCTCATAGTCATGTGCAAACCCAGCCAAATCCATCCACTTATGGAGATAAGATTTTAGACGCAAACTGTAGGCGGCAAACAACTCCCCCGGTTCTCGTTTCGCTGCTCGAAATTTTTCCCGGTATGTATGTGACGTAACCTCGAATCGTTTCAGCAGAGCCGTCTTTAACTCGTGATAATGGTTCTCATGTCCTGGTGGCAGGCGAGAATAAACCTCGTAGCCGGTCCCGCGTAAACCCTGGGATAGATTAAGATTCCATTTGTTACGCTCCAGACCCATAGCAACTGACATAGCCTCGAAGCGTTGAAGGTACTGGTCAATCTTCTCTTTGTCCTCCTCATAGACCGCTAAAGGAAACTTCATAGCATGGTACCCATGTCCACCTACTGGTGTTGAGCCTGGGATGGAGGAACCTCCAACTGCTCCCTCAGTTTCTCCCTTAGATTGACTCTTCAACTCGAGTTCTCTCATCCGGTACTCGTGCTCCCTTTTCTGAGCCTCCTGCTCCGCTTCCCGTTTCCTAGTAGCTTCCTCAACTTCAAGTTTCTTAGCTGCTTGCTCAGCTTCCAATTTCTTAGCTGCTTGCTCAGCTTCAAATTTCTTAGCTGCTTGCTCAGCTTCAAATTTCTTAGCTTCTTGTTCCAACTCCATCCTTCTCAATTCCAACTCGGCCTTTCGATCTTCCCTTTCTGCTTGACGATACTCTCTCTCCACTTAGTGTATGTAATCCGTTAGAGCAGACCCCGAAAATCCCATGTCTTCCCCCTTTGCCCTTAATTCTAACGTGGTTAGTTTAGGGGTGGCCATTATACAGAGAGGTAAGCTAGCAGGTCTAGTACAATATAACTGCAAATTACTATACAGATATATGAACAAGTACTATAAATCTAGATATTACCACACACAGCACATTCACTCAGTGACAAGAGTAGAATTAGGACCACAGACCTATGCAGACGTGTGAAGTGTGAACAGGTAAGATATTAGTCCTAACCCCTATCCACATTCACTCTAGCTGGATTCTCCAATATGATATCTCCCTCTTATAACTAAGGATCCCGTGTCAAAAGACCCCGTTGTCAGAAGATCCCACTGTCCAAAGATTCCTTTTACGAGAGATCCCGCTGTCCAGGGATTCCGTTTACGAGAGATCCCGCTGTCCAAAGATCCCGTTATCGAGCCCCCAATAATGTCGTGTCCTCCTTTAAAGTGTCGTCCCTGGAGTGAAGAGAGTCAACACCCACATTCTAATATTTTACTCTTTTTCAATATCTTGGAGACTCCACCAGCTTCCGTCCAACACACTCCATCAGCCTATGGACATCTTTTCCTATCACTCTCTCACTGTCGTACTATGCCCCCTCTCATATTTTCCCAACGCAACATACTCAACAACTCTTGCTTCTAAAAGTTAATAAAGATTAATTTATTAAAAGAAAAGTGTAACGTATATGAGACGTGTATGTGAAGAAAATGTGTGTCGTGTATTATAACATAAATGTATGTGTCAGCCCTCAAAGTTCAGGATCATAGTGTACACATCATGGCAAGGATCACACGACATCATTCGAGTCAGTACGATAAACCTCACCGAAGTCGTATCATTCTCTCCAGACATGTCCTCCTCCAGGAACTCTGATGACCATGAGATCTGAATCCCATGTAAATATAATCCGTGGAAAAAAACTATTATAGTTCCTAACACAACTGTTCCTAATAGTTTATAGAAACTCCGGCTTCATAATTCCGGCGCAGTGAAACAAACATGGAACACTGTCCTATGAACAAAACTTTTTGTCTTGTCAAAGTCTTGCTTAGGGCAAGAATTAGGGCTCGTCACTCGACAAAGTACGATCTTAATTACACTAGCTAAACAACACAAGGCTAACCGCCGATAAGATATTTCGTGCTATTTATTCGCGCACTGCACACATCGTGAATCAATACCCGCTTCTCGCAATCACAAGTTACAATATACAATGGATTACAACAGTGCTAGTAATCAATACATCAATACAATATAAGATATCAATGCACTCCAACTTACAAGTCACACAGACATGCACTCCATCTCAAGCTGTCAAACAGGCCCAAACAGTCACAATATACAATGGATTACAACAGTGCTAGTAATCAATACATCAATACAATATAAGATATCAATGCACTCCAAGCTAGTGAGGCCGCCGCATTATAACTGTAGGGCTTATAATATCTCGGCGTTGCATTGTCGGGCGTTGGTGCAGACAACGCGTTCTATCCTCGGGTGAGACTCTGACAGTCTCTTGCTAAATGTTCGCTAGTTCTCACTATTAAACAGTTACAATATACAATGGATTACAACAGTGCTAGTAATCAATACATCAATACAATATAAGATATCAATGCACTCCAACTTACAAGTCACACAGACATGCACTCCATCTCAAGCTGTCAAACAGGCTAGCTTTCACGACATGCAACAACTCTCAGCCGCTTTCACACGTCTGTCTCTGACGACCGTCCAGCTCAGTCTGACTGGACACAGCACACACTCTAGTAGCGCTTGGGTTAGCACGCGTGACCCCTCACGGTTCACGCTGTGTGCTAGCTGCCTACTTAGCATCGTTCAGCGCTTATCGCCTGTAGTGCTTATAATAGCCCAGCGCTACACTATCGAGCGCTGGCTGCCTGGCGCTAGTGAGGCCGCCGCATTATAACTGTAGGGCTTATAATATCTCGGCGTTGCATTGTCGGGCGTTGGTGCAGACAACGCGTTCTATCCTCGGGTGAGACTCTGACAGTCTCTTGCTAAATGTTCGCTAGTTCTCACTATTAAACAGTCAATGTATCTAGAATAAAATGGCTTGCTTTATTCACTAGATATAGTCTGAAAGTTCTGATTTCCTTGATACGTGGAACAACTACACTTCAATGTTTGGTTTCATCTACTGTGAACATCAGTCCCTACTGATCTAGTTCCACATGGGCTGAACCTCCATCACTTCAGGTGTGTTAACGATTGGTATTCACTCATGTAGGATACATATACCATTAGACTCCACCGAGCAATGTGTATTAACTTCTTCCGTTGCGAAAGTTGCTGGCCCATCTCTCTACATCATAATTTATCCGGGATCGGATGTTACATTGGGTCCGGGTTCTTCATTCCAACCAGAGGAACCTGTAAAATAAATCATATAACTGGTGATAGCCTCCCCGTCACTGATCTCTATTAGATGATCGTGGGCCATCGGCCTCGCTCAGAAAATACAGTGAACCTGTCAGGGACAGATGAACTGACCACATAGGTTATCATCAAGCCAAGACAAGAAAAAAATCAGCAAACAGAATGCGGAACCCCGCCCACCAGGGACATCTACGGGAAGATCCCAATTATCCCTCCTTACTCAAGTCTCAACTAGTAAAGCTTATCAACACTTCACTAATCTATTTTCAACTAACAGAGCCAAGTATCACTTCCCTACTCTAGCTAGTTTTCCACTAACCGTGCTAATCATCACACTTCCGAATGTTCCTATTTCTGTTGACCAGATGTAAACGTACAGCTGTTATTTATGCCCGACCTGTTTGGGAACACGTGTAGCCACAACTATGAATGTTTTCTCTGTATTAGTTGAAACAATTGTCGCTTAGCAGATCGTCCGTTTAATCAGAAATCCTCTATAATAATCAACGGGTTAAACTCAAGGTTTTATTATGTGACAATCACCCAGGCCGCCTGTACTTCCCAAGGTATTTCATGGTGAAGAAATAACAGTGGTTCCATATTCATACAATATCCATGACTGTGTGTTTTATTTGTTTCAGCTTAAGTATTCTTCTACTTCTTCTTTCGTTCGCTTGAAATATGTCTATAACTGCAATGTTGCCTCTTGTATGAATCTAACAATCTTTTTTAGTTCACTCAGCGGTCCATAGAGTTTATCTTCCACTGTTGTCTCTCTAGGCCAGAAGGTTCGCCTGGATATGTCGTAGTTTGGGCAGTCCTGGAATATGTGCTCTGCTGTCTGCGACGCCAAACCACATGTGCACATGGCTGTGTCACCAGTCTTTAATTGTGTATACATGTGGTTGCGTAATCTATTGTGCTATGTTCTGAGGCGCAGAATAATGACCTGTTCTGGTCTGTCCATAACGTGATAGTCTTCTTGAGTAGGGTTTGGTGGCCTTCTGACTGATTTGATCATTCTTTTCTTTTGGTGGTATGTAATGGGCACATCAGGCTGTTCTTCATTTGCTCCTTCCTTAGCCAATCAATCAGCTCTGTCGTTTCCGGATACTCCACAGTGGGATGGTATCCACTGTATGGTGACTTTATGCTGACTGCTAAGTTCAGAAAGTAGTGTCCTTAGTACTGGTAATTTCCCAGACAGGAGTGCCTCTATTACTGATGTTGCATCTGTCAATATCACCACAGATATTATGCATGTGTTCACTTCATATGATATGTAACTCTGCAGAGTACACCTGATGAGAAGCAGAGAAATATGCCAGGCAACAAATACAGAAACATATTGTTTGTTGCTCTTGTGTTTAAATTCACTAAGGGAAGACATTGTTTTGGACATTTCATGATGTCCATTTTAGAATAGGTCGACCTGAGAAAGCAGGTTACATGTAAACATCGGCTTAGATGCGAATTCGAACTAATGAGCTATGGCGGGTAGGCAAACGTATTAGACAGTGTGATCCGGTGACACAACTTTGACACGCACATACACTTTATTCACATCAACAGACAATATAGATCGGATTGTTACATTTACGAGGGGGCTTCACATCAAAACCTTAAAAGTGTGATATAAATTGCAAAAACAAGCCATTGTCTTCTAACCTGTCAATATTGTTGTTTAGAGTGTCAAGAGTATTTAGCACGTGGTATCAAGGTACAGACAAACCCGATGACGTCATTAGAACAGTATAAAATGGCCACTCCACTTTTAACATGCGCCAAAGAGGAGCAGCATTCTGTAACCTATTTTAAAAAAAAATATCAGTGAAGGTGTGGAGCCTATAAAATATTCATCAGCGAATGAAGGTCCAGTATGACGATGGATGATTGTCAGTCCAGCAAGTGTATGAGTGGAGTAGGAAGTTTCAAAACTGTTCGGTCCGATGAAGAGGTATAGCAGGTGGCGAAGGAGTGGTTGCATACGCGACCAAAAGAATTTTTTTTTTTCTACAGGAATCCCAGCAGTTTATCGGCGCCATGTTTCAAGTTTCATGTTTTCATGTGAAGCCTTCTCTTAAAATGTTATATTGCATTAGCCAAAAATACTTTTCAACAATGCATATCAGAAATGGTATTTATGCAATTCAGCATAGCCATGTACTACCCCGAGGGGCGCAGGCGATCATACTCCTCAACACATGTCTGTTCTCTGTGTCGGTCTTCGTAGGTTCGTTTACCGGTCGTCGTTTGTGTTTATGCATATGTATGCATGCAAAGGTAAGATCAGTCCCTTAGCAGACACTATCCTTTTTGTTTGCATAGAGTGGCCTCCATGTATATTCCATGTCACGACATAAAGTGGTGATACAGCCACTTCCTTTCATCGTCTCATTTCTGTACCAAGCAGTTTTCAGAAAATTATGAAACTTGTTTAGTATTCATTTTCATGAGACTAGGTTGACGTCTCAGCCTTGCTGGTGCAAACAAAAATAGTCTGCTTCTGCGGTGATTAAACATGGACTACTATCAACGCAGGCAAGCGAAACAAACCCCTTTTTGCCACCACAGCACCTTGTATCTATGTATGATGTGAGTGGGTGCGTTGGTGACTTAGTGCGTGGGTGCGTGAGAGTTTGAGTTAGTGACTGAGAGTGTGTGTATGTATGTCTGTATGCCCGCCTTCCCATCCTTCCGTTCGTCCTTTGTTATCTGTGTGTGAATGTGTATGTATGTATGTTTAATTAGCATGACCACAAACGACATCCCCAAATGCAAGCAGCGGGAAACGGAACGGTGTGTATGTGTGCTTGTGTTTGCACACGGTAAACTATTAGAAACAAACAGAACCTCTAAGATCAACATAGCCGTAAGGCACATTCCATATGGCGGAATAAAACCTGCTCAAGTGTCAAACATCCGACAGAAACTGCTGTCTTTGTGGCATGTACATTTTCATCTGGGTTTCCACTCGTTTTAATCAATGATTCATTGCCTTTCTTCAGTGTTCCCGCCATTGTTTTCTTAGCAACTTAGAGGTGCGACGTCCGTCTCAGTCCGCAGAATAATTGGTGTGATTCACGCTGTTTGTCTACAAATTTAAAAACAAAACAAAACAGAGAAACGAAGCGACATTTATACTTTAAACTAGGTTTCCTCTCGATTCAAGTAATGATTCCTCGTCTTCTTCAATATTTCCGTCATTCCTTCCTTTTGTCTTCTTCAATATTTCCGTCATTCCTTCCTCAGTAGCCTAGAGGTGCGACGTCCGCCTCAGACTCCCGAAGACCTGATAGGATTCACTCTGTATGTCAACAAATTAAGAAAGCTAGTACCAAAGTCAGAAATACACCACACCTAAGATAATTTAGGAGTTAAATACAATTTTATTTGCAGATATACTTTGTTCTTTATGCTCGTAGTCTTAACTAAACACGTACTGGAGTAAAGAGTAGTACCCGCTACAGCCAAGCCGATCGATGACGTTGAATCCTGTCTGTCTGTACACACAATCAACTCGTTATCAGCTCTACCACAGCTGGGGAATTGACCACGGAGTTACAAAGTTATGGAGACGATTTCTGGTTTGGAGAAGACTTCATGACATGGACAAGACTGCTGATGTGGACTTTCTGTCACCAGACATTTAGGAGGACGGGGGGGAAGACAAGGAGTGGGGGAGGGGGGGGGAGTAAGGAGAAGAGGCACGACAAAAGTGCACACTTGTGACAAAATACTCCTGGGTCCTTTATGTTTTGCTTTGGTTAAGAATAAGTGATTAAAAAAGAGCCTAGAATTGGAGTAATTGTACATGTATAAATGTAAGATGTAAAGGTATTCCTGTGGTAGGTAAATACCATTCAGGTGTGAAATATCACTTGTGTTAGTTCACAGACATAATCAGACCGGATGGCCCGTTCCCTTTCTCGTCGCCTGTCCTTCTTCTGAGTTCACAGAATGTTCTGTAACTAGCTGGTTCTTAATGTAATGAAGCTGGGTAAACCTCAGATCCATATTTACCATAGTAGGTAATCTAGATGTCACAATACCCCCACTAGCAGCATGTTACACAGCAGATATGTTTTCTCGCGACTTGGATATATTCCACAATATGCTGCTATTTAGACACTTGCCGTATACAAGGTGGAAGAGTGGTGCAAGGACGCAGGGGCCGTTATAAACCCAGATATGGCGTCGAGTGTGTGGTACTCCCTGGATAACCGGATCGTGAAGATAGATGTGCAACATCTGATCCAGAGTTTAAAAAAAACATATTAAGGTGGCATATTAGTCTAAACGGATAGGTCAGTGGTGAGAATCGGATGTAGTGGTTAGGGTTTCATTGCGAAGGCGATTCATGAAAAAGGGGAGTGGCATATGAAACTGCGACCTCCAGCATGAGAATGGTGGTGGAAGCAGTGACAGCCCGCATTCCGTTGGTTAGAGGAGACAACTGCTACAAACATTGTATTCATTACGGACTCAAGTTGTATGCTTAGTAAGGTGGGAGAAACGGATGTTTCGTATGGAATGACTATCCTCGCTTCAGGGGTTAAAGATTGTGAGAATTGTATGGATTGTTTCCCCTTGCCACGTGGGCGTGCCTGTGAATGAACTGGATGATAGGCTGGCAGGGAATGCACCACTTGGTAGTAGATTACCTACGGACAAGCGAGAGGTGGTCGTGCACCTGTGAGACCAGATGGAGAAGTTAGGGGAACAGATTAAAAACCCGTATTTGGAAAGAATGAGATTTTGGGAGAACGGCAGGGGTTCTGGACGAATCTCAAAATGAGAGAGAAGACCGGGAGAACTTTCAATTATATAGCGATGGGAACTATTAGTAATCTGCCCCTTCACTGGCTTTTCAACGGGGGACGGAGTGAGTATGGGTATGTCCTGAGTGCAGTGATGTCGATTCTTAGCACAACTCAACTCAATAATGTGCTTCCTATTCATCTCAAGCATATTGTTCGATTTGTTAATGACTGGTTGTATTTTGCAAACAAGTATGGTCAAACCTCGGTTTTCGTTGTCTTCGGTTTTCGTCGGTTTCGGTGTTCGTCGATTTTATTCCGCGAAAAATCGTCTCGGTTTTCGTCGGTTGCCTCTGATTTCGTCGACGTGCCCACGTGATCTCACTGCTAAGTGAGAGGAAACAAAGGGACACACGCGTTCTTCTGCTCAGTTTGGCGTTGGTTTTCGTTCTCTCGTTTGTTTTTCGTTGGTCGTTTAGAATACAATGGCAAAATACTGAATGTAAAAATTGCCTCATAAATTTCAAACAGATATACATGCTAGTATTGATTGCAACGTCCTGTATGGGACATGCAACTAACTTGTTTTAATCATTGAAAATTCTGTTATCAATGAGTAATTATAAGTGATCCTAACCAAGTTTATTCTTTAATTGTACCTTTATCACTTCAACTGCAACCACCGTCACCGCCGCCGCAGCATCCATCAACAATAACTACTACTACTACTATTACTACTGCTACTACTACTACTACTACTACTACTACTACTACTACTACTACTACTACTACTACTACTACTACTACTACTACTACTACTACTACTACTACTACAACTACTACGTCGACTACAACTCAAACGATTTCTATCGCTGTTAAATCTGTTACTAGTACTACTGATGCTCCTGTTGTTACCATTGATGCTCCTACCAGTATTGATTATTACTAATTGTGCTGCTTATGTACAGACGTTGCTGCTGTAATTACTAATTTTGCTGCTACACCAGCAACACTACGTATTCACAGCCTTATTAGTACAATTATATTTCTACTACTGTTATCAAAATGGAACTTGCATGGACAAGTTAGGAAGATAGTACAAGCAACGGAGATTTGGTTCCAGTAACTTATGTTGTAAATATCTTTGACTTCCAGAGTAACTAACAATGAATGTCTGGATCAGGATAATGACACTAGCATAGCATATACAACTGTAAGACATAGATACAACTATAAGACAGAGATATCACTATAAGACAGAGATACAACTATAAGACATAGATGCAACTATACGACAGATACAACTTAGTTAGTTAGTTAGTCGCAGTTCCAACATCACAGCAATGGGTCGTCCCCATTATGCTCCGTTCCTGTGCCAGTTAATATCACACAAAACGCTCCCCACTGCCCATTGTGAAAAGTGGAAAAGACAGGAGTCTCGACAAACAACAGACCACCCAGATACACTGTGCATAATGCCGCCGCCAGAATGTCAACACAATAGTCCCCCACGAAACACCCAGTTCATCTCTAATGGAATCGGCAGTCATTTTCCCATCTGGATGCTTCCTAGATGTTCACCCATACAGTCCACGAAATACAGTTCATCGTCGACGGTAGTGGCAGTCAACCAGAAGCCCAGCAGCCACGCATTTCTGCATAAGGCAAAAACCGGTCAACTCTGGGACATAGCCATCTGCCATCGCTCCGAACATGCAGTCACATTCCAAAACACCTCGGGCAGATTCAAAAGCATTTCACACGAAACTCACAGCTCACAGTGTCGCGCCACGCACTCACTCAGTAGCAGGGCGGCGGAACCATCAAGCCTCCTTAGTCGCTTCTTACAACATGCGTGGTAGGCTACAGTGTTGCTATTCTTTGCTTCCCTTATGGGCCCCGGCAACACACTTATACAACTATAAGGCAGAAGTATAAGATCGAGATACACCTATAAGACAGAGATACACCTATACCACAAATACAACTATAAGACAGAGATTACATTTATAAGACAGAGACACAACTATAAGACATATATGCAACTATAAGACAGAGATACAGCTATAAGCCTTAGATGCAACTATACAACTATAAGACAGAGGTGCAACGATAAGACAGAGATACAACTATAAGACATAGATGCAACTATACAACTATAAGACATAGATGCAACTATACAACTATAAGACATAGATGCAACTATACAACTATAAGACAGAGGTGCAACGATAAGACAGAGATACAACTATAAGACATAGATGCAACTATACAACTATAAGACAGAGATGCAACGATAAGACAGAGATACAACTATAAGACATAGATGCAACTATACAACGATAAGACAGAGATGCAACGATAAGAAACAGATACAACTATAAGACAGAGACAATCAACATTCTTTGGCCATGCGATGAGCAGAGAGGTATTGGAAACATCGTGCCTATCGGAGAATCAGTAAGAAATGAGGCAGATACAGAATAAGAGAAATGATACTGAATAGATGAGACAGTGGCATAGACGAATACCATCAACATAATTGATCTAGAATATCAAATACCGAGATCTGTGGAGAGACATAATCTTCTACACCAGTTGGAAGGGTACACGATGATGATGAACCTAAAATGTCTTTGGAAGTAACGTCGACCGATTAGATACCGACCACATCACCACATGAGAGCCGTTTGTTCTAAATACGCATGCTTCTATCTTCATAATCTCAATAGGACTGAGGCATGTAAACAGAACCCTTACTTCCGGTACTTACAATCAGTGTCTGTGGAACTACAGAAACCACTGACATAATCTTACACATAGTTTTGTAGGCATGTATAGGTACTTATAGGAAACAATAAGAACGTCTTAGAAATGTGAGGCAATGCTACTCGAAAGAAAAATATCACATCGATTGACAAGACAGGAATTCAAAATGGACATCAACAAATGATGCAAGCGCATCATTTCGAATTCCATCTTTTTGTGTGTTTGTGGGACTTTCATGGAGGATCAGATAACACCAAGGGATCAATGAACAGCAGTTTGTTAGCATGTACAGCAATGGCGAGAAACGAGAAACAGAGGGTTTTGCAGATACACTGTAGCCAACCTTCATTGTGAAGACAACTGACTGATTAAGGTTCACTTTCATTTCACACACATATCTTCATAAACGTGACAGACTTCACCCATGGACGGCACAAGAGAACTTCAAAAATTGAACTAAATCCGTAGCACCAATGAGGAACTACATGTATGTATATCATAATCATACAGAATGTTTGGTGTGTACATTTTGAAATGAGGTAATAGCAGTGGCCTAATTATGATTTCCAAGTGGCGACTGATTTTTAACGTGTCAAGAGTATACACGAATCCTTCGAGTTATTAGCCCTTATCGAACGAGGCTTGAGGTTCGATCATCTACCCAACAATCAAGGGGTTATACCATACTATTTTATTTGTATAAATCTACACAAATTATGCTGTGTGTCCAACCAGGTGCACAGCAATAACAACAACTACAACGATTACTACTACAACTACTACGATTACTACTACAACTACTGCGATTACTACTACAACTACAACTATGACTACCACTATAACTATTACGATTGCTGATGCTACTACTACAACAACTACTGCTGCTAAAACAACAACACAACAACAACAACAACAACAACAACAACCACTACTACTACACCTACTAATACTACTGCTGCTACTTACAACTACCACTCTTATAAAAACCACATTGGATAGCAAGGTTGAGGGCAAGCGAGCAAGAGGTAGACAACGATACAAGTGGGAAGATAACATCAAGCGATTGACGAGCATCAGTCTGAGAGAATGTACAGTCAAGGCGAGAGACAGACAGTGTTGGAGATCCATTGCAGCCAACCTTCATTGTGGAGACGGCACCAGATTGAATGATAACTGCTATTGATGCTACTACTACCACTACTACTACTACTACTACTACTACTACTACTACTACTACTACTACTACTACTACTACTACTACTACTACTACTACTACTACTAATACTACTACTACTACAACCACCACAACCACCACCGTAACTTTTTTTTTTAAAACTTGTTTAAATAAATTTACTTGGCTCCCAGGTCGAAGCAGACTAAAATGGCAAAAAAGTCATTCAAAGAAAGGGTAGCAGGCGGGATACTGATCATATAAGCCATCGGGTACCCATTCCTCTATATCAGGGGTCACCACACTTTTTTTTCACGGCGGCCGGAAAACTGACAAAATGACGAGCGCGGGCCGCATACTTATTCTGTACAATACTTGCGCCTGTCTCTGTGGCAAAGGACTTACGGACGCGGTTCGTATTCCCGTATACCAGCGTTCGAAACACAGCTGTGCGCGATATGATAGCAGACCACGCTGTGCTGTTTTTTTACGCTATGGTATGGGTGCCGGTCGTTTAGAAATCAGTGGCAAACTACTGAACGTAATCTTGCCAAGACATCAACAACAGCAAAACAAAAACAAAAAACAATACTGATGTTGACTACAAACGTCCTGTAAAGGACATGCAACTAACTTTAACAATATTCGCAAGCCAGAAGGAAAGCTCTGGGGAAAATGGCGAAAAACTAAGTTAATCATGTGTGAGTGGCGTGCAATGCACTAAAAGCAAAGACAACCAACGTATTTATTTACTTAAGTTATCAAAGAAGGCGACGATAGCAAAAAGATAGTTACTTCAGACCTAGTGTGCACATATCCGAATCTCACAAACTAAGCAGTAAAAAAGATTTGTGAGATTTGTGAAACTGATATTTGGCTTTTAAGATATCATCAGTGTTTGGTTTGGAATTGCAACCAATCAAGATAATTGCTTTCAAATGTTCATCAGTCAATCTCGTTCGATGTGTTGACTTCACAAACTTCATTTTTGAACATGTTTGCTCGCAGACATAAGTTATTCCAAACACTGATACCATACCTGCGGCAAATTTCTTCAGTTTCGGAAACTCAACATCAGGTAAGCAGCTGTAAAATTCAACAAGCTTTCCTTCTCTGTACTTCTCTTTCAACAAGTCATTTGCTTGCAAATCAATGAGGTCCAACTGCAGTTCAATTGGCACATCATCAAGGTTACAATCGAAAGGATTCTGGAACAGAAGAATTTCACTCTCAATTCCGTCAAGATCTGAAAAACTTTCCAACAATGCTTCAAGTTAGGAATATTTCTTTTTCTTCCCGGAACATCGAGGTTGTAGCGCTAAGCTCTTTGAAACAGTGAAAATGAGAAAAGTTTTCTCCTTCCAGTTGTGCTCCAAACAATGACAGCTTTCTCCGAAAACTTTTGAATGATTCTGCAGAGAGCACAGACGAGGTTGTGCTTTCCCTGAAGTTTCAAATTCAGTTCATTCATATGGGATGTGATGTCGACCAAGAATGACAACTTTGACACCCAGTTAGGATCTGACATCTGTGGATCAGCTCTATATTTCTCTGTGCGGAAAACATCTAAATCGTTTCAGAGCTTGTAAAAAAGGAAACATATCTTTACCACAGCTCAGCTACTTCACTGATGTATGATAAGGCAAGTCACAGAATCAGAATCAAATTCATAAACAAAAGCCTTGAACTGACGATGATTGAGTGCATGCCCCCGAATGAAGTTCACATCAGAAACGACCGTTTTCAGTCGTCATCATCATCATCATCACCATCAAGTACCGTGCCGACTGGCGTAGGCGTTCATGACTCTCCACAGATCTCTGTCCTTGGTTTTCTGGATCAATTCTATCGTTGATATTCCTCCATGCCACCGTCGCAATCTATCCAGCATCATTTCTCTTGGTCTGCCTATGCCTCTCTTCCCGTCGATCTTTCCAGTTGTCACGATGTTCTCCAGCGCCTCTCTTCTCATCACATGACCAAAAAAAAGTTATTTGTCTCTTTCTTATTGTTGTATATAATGTTCTAGTTTCGCCAGCCTCTTTAAGGCATTCGTTGTTATTTACTTTGGCAGTCCAAGGAATTCGTCTAAGGAACCTCATCTCTGTGTCTTAAATTTCATTCATTGTTTCAGTACACAAGAAATATCTATGTGTTTTCCACAGAGTGCTTGCTGGTGTATGATGCAGTATGTGAACAGAGCGACCGGAATTTGCAAATCTTCCAACTGAGTCCTGATCTGCCCCATCTGACCCTTCCTCACTCCAGCCATGCTTTCTTCCTCCATCAGCTGTAACACATCGAATTTGGTTCCACGGAAGGTCATAGTCTTTCAAAAAAATTGTGCACTTCATGGAAATGTCTTTTCCAGTTGTTGTTCCATGCATGCTGCAAACGGATGCCAACTCTTCCGTTATCTGAAAGTCCAAACTGACACCACGAATGAACACGAGAAGCTGTGACGTACTCGAGAGATCAGTAGACTCATCCAGCGCCAGAGAATACCACAAGTTCCTAGTTTTCTCGTGTATCTGTAGCACTATGTTCTCTCCATGTTCTTCTGTTCTTTGCACGATTGAACTTGCCGAAAGGCTGATAGTTTCACACAAATCGGTTTCCTCAGGACACAAGTCATTTGTTGCTTCCATTATACACTCTTTGATAAAGTTGCGATCAGTAAACGGTTATCCTCGTTCTGCCATCTTACGCACAATTTTGTAACTTTTACGAGTGACAGATTCATTTTCAGCAAACATTCTCGTGAAGAGATTTCTTTGTGTTTCTAAACCATGTTTAATGGACTCATATTTCTTAAAGCGTAACTTTCCAGAAGACTTTGAATATGTTGATAGGTGTTTTGTTTCGTAGTGACATTGTAGACGTTGTATTCTTTCAAAAAGGCACAACTTTCTCTGTATATTACGCAAATGGTTTTCTCGTCCTTTGTTTCCACAAAGAAGTACTTTACTCCCCATTCTTCATTGAAAACGCGAAACTCGACGTCCACTTTTCGTTTCTTAGTAGCCATAATGAAGGGTGACGTACACGGGATGTGAAAATGAACACGACATTGAATTAGAAACTTAATTAAAATCCTATTGAAACACAAGAACAGCAGAGGACTAGGGTCACTGGTGAAGCTGCGGCTCATCAAAGGTACATATAAAGTTTATAGGTACCTTTGGTAATAGAATATATCTCGTAATAAGGTTTGCAAAATATATATACAGGGCCGGCCTAAATAAACAGCCAAGAGCAGAGTTTTTCAACAGGGGTTCCGCAATTGGCAGCCAGGGGTTTTGCCGAAACATTTCTGCCCCTCTGGTTTATTACGTAAAGTAGGACAGACACTTGAATCATCGTACAAAGTTCTTGAGCAACGTAAACATTTGCGTAAGTATGTGATCCAGCTGAAAGGTTGAAAACCACTGGCCTAGAGACCAGCTCGATTAACACCTTGACCGGGGAATTTTTCTGAGCTGGGGATATTTTCGTAATAACACGAGGCCTCTATGGCATTTTTATGCTATGTTTGCTATTTTATTGCCCCTATTCACACTTTTAGCTCGCTTACCATCACTGTCAAACAAAGAAATCCTTGGTACATACCTATAAAATGGATGACTGGCAAATAGAAGTAAATATTTCTGGAGCATCGGACCTGTGTTGACAGCCGAAAGCATCTGGGGGAGGGAATGATGCATGTGTGTGTGTGTGTGTGTGTGTGTGTGTGTGTGTGTGTGTGTGTGTTGCCATGGAATCCATGATAACGTCAGAGCGTAGGCTGCGCTACCACGTGCAGGGGAGGACTTGGGATGGCGCGAAATAAGCAAACATTACAATAAACAAGAAAATCTAGATACAATAATTTATAATTGAAAATAGTAAATTTAAGTTTGGAGAGAACAATAATGGAGGGGTATATGCCTGGGAAGAGAAGAAGAGGAAGGCCAAAGAGAAGATGGGTGCAGCATGTGGCGGATGTTCTCCAGATGGGTGTATCGGACGCGGAACATCTTGCTTATGATCGAGAGGTTTTCCGGAAGGTTGTTATAGGACCGAGGTTCTGCAAAGGACATGCTACTGAAGGAATGAATGAAATTAAAGACACATAGCAGCCAGGTCTCCACAATCTCCGATCTCCTATTATTCTAAACATAATATTTACATTTAATTTATATAACAAAGTCTCGTGTTCCATATGTTATATCAAGCAAGTTCGAGGAACGTCGGCGGGCCGGATAAAATGACGTCGCGGGCCGGATCCGGCTTGCGGGCCGTAGTTTGGTGACCCCTGCTCTTTATAGACAAGTGAAACTTCTGCTACTACTACTGATGTTATTATAGCGACTACTACTAGTACTATTTACACTACTGCAACAACAACTGGTACTAATGCCACTACTACTAATACTACCTCTACTGCTACAATAACTTTTACTAATACCAATAATAGCACTGCTTCTACTACGTTCACTATTGCTGCTGCTACTATTACTACTACTAATATGGCTATTACCACCACTAACCACCACCACCACCATCACCACCACTACTACTACTACTACTACTACTACTACTACTACTACTACTACTACTACTACTACTACTACTACTACTACTACTACTACTACTACTACTACTACTACTACTGATGTTATTATAGCGACTACTACTAGTACTATTTACACTACTGCAACAACAACTGGTACTAATGCCACTACTACTAATACTAATACTACCTCTACTGCTACAATAACTTTTACTAATACCAATAATAGCACTGCTTCTACTACGTTCACTATTGCTGCTGCTACTATTACTACTACTAATATGGCTATTACCACCACTAACCACCACCACCACCATCACCACCACTACTACTACTACTACTACTACTACTACTACTACTACTACTACTACTACTACTACTACTACTACTACTACTACTACTATTACTATTACTACTACTACTACAACTACCACTGTCTATTGCCTTCATCGACCTCACAAAGGCATTTGATTTGGTCAGTCGTGAGGGTCTGTTCAAGGCACTAAAGAAGATTGGCTGCCCACCAACTCTTCTGTCTATTGTGGAATCGTTCCACATAGGCATGAAAGGTATAATCAAGTTTTATGGTGCAACTTCATAAGAGTTTGAAATAAAGAGAGGAATTAAGCTTGGTTACTAGCTCCCAGCCTCTTTGGAATATACTTTTCACTCCTACTGAAATATGCCTTTCGTTATCAGGATTGTGGTATATACATCACTCACGCTCATATGGCGGTCTCTACAATGCTCAGAGATTGAAGGCCAAGACCAAAATTAGGAGGGTACTGATCAGAGAGTTGCTTTTTTTGCAAATGATGCTGCAGTTATGACCCACTCTGAGGAAGAATTATAATGTCTACTATCTGCATTCTCCAATGCTTGTTCTGAATTTGGTTTATCAACTAGCAAAAAGAAGACACAGATTATGTCACAGTTGCACATGGGGTACCATCAATCTTTATTGACGACGCCGAACTAGAGATGGTAGACCATTTTATATATCTAGGATCAGTGGTAAATAGCAAATTATCCCTAGATCAGGAAATCAACATCCGGATTGGTAAGGCAGCAACAACAATGAACAGGTTAAGAAAAAGAGTCTGGGAGAATAGGAAGCTTACTGCCAAAACAAAAGTCTTTGTCTATCAAGCCTGTGTCCTTAGTACTCTTCTTTATGGCAGTGAAGCCTGAACAACTTACTCACACCAAGAGAAACATTCAAACAGCTTTCATATGCGGTGTCTGCGAAGAATTCTTGGTATTAAGTTGCAAGACAAAATCACACATACTAAAGTATTGGAAAGATCAGGTTGTGTGACGGTTTATTCCATGTTCAGTCTTCGTAGATTTAGATGGATAGGACACCTTAGGAGGATGGATATTGGTAGAATACCAAAGGACATCTTATTTAGTGAATTACAGATGGGTAAGAGATCTCAGGGTCGGCCTCTACTACGATACAAAGATGTGTGTAAGCGGGACATGATTGATACAGGTATTGATAATGCACATTGGGAGCAGGTCGCCACTGAACTTGTTGCATGGAGGGCAAACATCAGAAATGGAATAAAGACAAAGGATAAAATTATTGCAGATAAGTCACACACCGAGCGTGTGAGACGCAAGATGGTGCATGATGGTGGAAATGACCATGTGTTTACATGCACCCATTGTGGACGAACATTTACAGTGCGAATTGGCCTTATCAGTCACATTCGCTACGGCCATGGGCAATAGTTATTATGCCTTTTTGAAGTACAAACTATCGTCTGTGAAGACGGCAAGGTGCCAATGATGACTGCTGCTGCTGCTACTACTACTACTACTACTACTACTACTACTACTACTACTACTACTACTACTACTACTGCTGCAGCTGCTGCTGCTGCTACTACTACTACTACTACTACTACTACTACTACTACTACTACTACTACTACTACTACTACTGCTGCTACTACTACTACTACTACTACTACTGCTACTACTACTACTACTACTACTACTACTACTACTACTACTACTACTACTACTACTACTACTACTACTACTACTACTACTACTACTACTACTACTACTACTACTACTACTACTTGTCGCGAGATAAATAAACTTGTTAGTTCGATCAATGACAGACCAAGCCCGACATTAGTCTGCAAACACAATAGACCCTTTGATGTTGAACCGACTGAAAAAATACGTCGTTAAAACTGTCTGCACCTGGTCAGGCATTTGTGTATGAGATCAAAGTGAGTCACGTCGCGATGTCTACACACGGTCGACATTTTGTTGACAGGTTGGTGTTCGAGAGACGTGCACTGGCGTCATCTGTCGGCAAGGCGGGAGATCGGCCGTTGAAAGTGATGGACAGAATGTCTGCCAGAGGTCGGAAGGATTCTGTGATATGGGGGAAAGGTCTCTGGCTCACAGACAGCCAGGATCTTTGTTGTATGAGACAAAGAATTTCCCAGATGAAAGTGAACTTGACAGCGAATTGACTCCGGTTAGTCTAGAAACAGGAGGACAAAGCCAGATTCTGGACTGATTGGCGTCTGGACTTTTTGGTGACGTCACTCAAGCACCCATATAAAACCCAGTGCGGTAAACAAGTGGAGGGAGTCGGAAAAAACATTCTGAAGTGTGAGGATCGGTGCATTATTCCGAGTTGTGTTACACGAGTGAAACTATAATGTCTAAGTGGTGATAGTTATCCGCGGACATAGATCCAATCTGATTGCATAGTTTCTCGAGTGGCAACCAAAACAGGCATATGGTAGTCTATTAATAATATCTAATTTAAGAGTGTGATTAGGAATAGAGTACAGTGCTGTGCGGTGATCTAATGTATTATAGGTGCAGTGATATAATGTATTATGATTAGTGATAGAATGTTCTATTAGTGCGGTGCTAGAAAGTATCATAGGAGCGTCGGCACTGGTATCCTATTGTGTGGCTTCAACTAGCTTGTGTGATATATCATTTTACTCAGGGAGTTGAGGACAATGTAGTGGAATAATAATTAGAGAGATTAAAGATGGTTGAGAGGGGGAAGAGGTATGTGAAATGGTAGGATCTTCCAGTAGGGCATCTGCTGGGTTTCTACCCATTCCTTTATTCTTTCCTGGTGTTGCCATGTCTCAGATCATATGATTGAGTTATTTGGCCGTATGACAGAGATCGGATCTCTGTTATAGATCTGAGTGCTGTTATTGGCCTACACTTACCTAATTCCGGCCAGGACTGAGTTGCCCTCACCATAGTATTCTCTATTCTACAGGTTCCATTTACAGGTCCACGTATGTGTGCTCTGATTTTCAACAGTGAAGCTAACACAATTTTAGAAGATGATGGCTCAGAATTTGAAGACAGAAGTTGCTGAGAGGCCGCTACATTGGGCTTATACCCAAGTTGGTTTGCGGGAACCTGGCTTCTGCTGAGCAGGACATGCTGATGAGATTATGAGTAGCAAGTGATAGATGTATCTCTGAACAGTCAGAACATTGTATAAATACACTACTGATACCAGGAACATTCATACCAATTTATTACTGATACCCAGAACATTTAGAGTGTGGTGTTAATATGGGGAATCTTTACTACCAGTGACACTAGATCCATTAAGATTTCCCCAGTAACAGTGACAATAGGGTTATAATTTTCTGATCAACAATCAGTTAAATAACAGAAGACATTTATCGTGTAAATCAGATTGAAGACTCTCATTGGACAGTATTTGTCATGGGTGTCCAAGCATCCTAGTGGTTCCAGAGACAACGGAGGAAGTCTTCATGTGACCGGAGAAGAATCACCTGGGTGAGGTTGCTTGTCTGGAATATGGTGCTGGTGTGTTTCAGCACAGTGATGAGAATGACTATACTTCTGAACACTGATCTGAGTCTATAGACACTTTAGAGTACACGTCACAAATTCTACACCTTATATACACACACCCACTTCTCCTACATATACTCTTTGCTTTAATAAATTTCTTGTTTTTATTTGTTGAAGCTAGAGTTGTCAAGTATGTTATGTTGGGGAAGAATGAGACGGGGCTTGATCCAGGGGTGAGTAAGAGTGAGAGGAAGGTGTCTTCAGATTGAAGGAGTGTGTGGACGGAGTCTGCTGGATATCTCCAGGATAGAGATATTGGATTAAAAAATAATGTGGGTGTTGATTCCCTTCACTCCAGGGACGACACTAAAGTGGTAAAGAAGAACAAGTAACTACTACGACATTCATTCTTTACACACACGACACTACTATTACTATTACTACTACTACTACTACTACTACTACTACTACTACTACTACTACTACTACTACTACTACTACTACTACTACTACTACTACTACTGTTACTACCATTACTACTGCTACATCTTCTAACACACTATGTCTACAGCACTGTTGCTATAACTAGCAATAATGCAACAATATTAACAATTTCACTTAGAGCTATACTGTTACTGTACTATAACTCTATGCTTTCTAAACTACTACTACATAAATACTACTATTAATGCAATTCCATACGTTATCAAATAAGTAGACGTGGTACTAACACACCACAGATGAAATAAATCACCGCCTAAAACCAAAGAATATATCACAGCATTATGGCATGCTGTTTTGCAAAGCACACGTTCTTAAACTTGACATACACATTACCATCACAGCTACTGTAAAAGGATATATTTCCCTTGTAATCTTCGTTACACTTCCAAAGTCAAAATAATCACACTAATCCTCTGAAGTCGCTAAAAGAAAACAATAACATAGTATAACACAAAATTATCACAACTATGCTATACCTATACACAATAATCCACTGATAGAGGTGGTTTTAAAGTAACAGCCAGCTCACCGCTGATGACTCTCATAGGAAATGGTTTTCCCCGATCATGCCAGACTGCTGTGACCTCTCCGATCTGGACAGTATTACTTCCCCACTGCAGAAAGCTACAAAAAAGGCGACGTTCTTGTTTTTACTCTTCAACCTTCTACCCAACCTCATAGCCCCACTTAGAGAAAACTGCTACGCGCCAAATCTTAAAGAGTGATCAATAGACTCCACAACTTTTCTGGCACAGCAAAAGCAATAACAGCCAGCAGATTTTTTATATCGTTTGGGACAGATTACCAAGTCTTCCTTCCCAATTGAGGGCAAGCACGCATATATTCATTGCCGGTCCCATGGCGCCTGCCTTTCAGTAACAACATTACTACTCTGGAGATGCGCCGAGTTCCTTGGTCGGGCTAGATGTCAAACGTGCTAGTTAGTGAAAGATATGTTGTCTATGGTCACCTGTTTGGAATGCGCCACGAGAAGATCTTATTGTAAGAACATATCTTGCAAGAGAGATGGTCTTTGAAAAATGTCGAAATTCTGGGTCGATTCTTCTGTTAGTCCATTGTGTTAGTCCATTGTCTCATACTCAATCTCACTCGTGTTTAACTAAACTACATTGAAACTATAAGCTACGTACATCTACCGAGAGACCATCATCGCAGAGGCCTTCATTATTTAGGACAGACAGTTTTTGATTTTGTTTTCCACACTCATTGCTTGTATTTCTGTAAATCACATCGGAGCAGAAAGCATCACCTTAGACGTGGGTCATTATTCAGTGCAGACAGTTTTTAAAATTGTTTTCTATTGATCGCACGTATTCATGGAAAACACTGGGAAAAAACAACACCATTTTCAATAACTGTTTTTGTTTCTTCCCCCTTTACTTTGCGAATGCATGTCCAACAGCTGTGATTAGGTGTGATGATCAATAGCACCCGAGTTAAACCAAAACATCACGGAACCACAGCCGTTCAGAAACCACCACTATAGAGGCTAATGACTCATTATTCAGTGCAGACACTTTTAAAACTTATTTAGATCAGGCGTGGGGAACCTTGTTTCTGCCAAGGTAATTTAGATATTTTTAACATCGTACTCAATTATCAAAGTAAAAATAAACCTATATTTGGTCAAACAGTTAATTAAATAACATAATGTGATGGCGGGAATTGTTTCTTTTTATTTAGTCCTGTGATCTTAGCTGAAATTGATGCTGTTGCTACTCCTACTGTTTTTCCTGGTTTGTGTGTAATAGTCTGAAGCACAGTCCTTTGCGGTGGTAGATTTTGAAAAGTACGACTCGAAGCAGTAAGGTATTCCGATCACAGATGCATAATTCAATGCATGTTTCCTCAAAGTGCAAAATTCATCATCTGCACATTTAACATTGATAAAACTCAAGTTGCCTTGGTAGAGACTGACCAAATAGTTTTCTGGACCTTATAAGGCCCGCGGACCGGGCATTCTTCAACCATGCTGTAGTCAAAACAGCCACAAACAATAGATTGTATAGTTTTTTGCCTGTCATATTTGCATCTCATCAGGTTACACTGCAGAGTTATATATGATATAAAGTGAATAGATGAATCATATGTTGGTCCGAAATACTTGACTCTCGTAGTCACTCTTACTGTTGGAATGTGCCGTATTTGTTGTCTCCACTGTAATCGCAGGTCAGAAATGATCTACATGAGACCACAATCAACAACTATCTATCTTTTGGCTGCTCTGATTATGAACACTCATACTTAAAGCCGGTAGGTTAGCTAAGTTAATAGGGTGCTGCACTGATGATGTCTTGGGTGCTATCGGACGCGGGCTCAACGTCTAGACTCGCCACCTGCTAAGTGATGGGAAGATTGAATACCTATCTCCCTCGCATTTAGGTCTCACGGTATGTTGACCCTATCTCATCACAGACACCTATCACGATATTGCTTTGGGACAAATTAATAAAATTAAGTATAACATTGATACCAAAGTAAGCCGGCTCCCTGTCCTAGAGTTAGCAGCTTTCTCCGTTAATCCCGAATACTCTCGTGGTTGACGTGAACGCACGAGAATTAGAAGTGGTTCGAGTCGCACCAGTGGCTTATGAGAGTATGGAGCCGGTCGCTCAGAAAGTCGTGGCGTGCTGATGAGCGTAATCTAGCCTAGGAATCAACATACAGCTGAAAGATGCTGGTGTTGACCGCAATATCCTGAAACAGGATGGAAACGCAGAAAAAAAAGAAAAAAGCAATTGATACCAAAGTAATAACTTTATCGTTGAAAGTGTCCCTTAGTCATGTCTTAATGTGAATGTGATGCTCAGCTGCACCCATATTCAACCAAAATACCACAGACCATTGAAACAGATTTGTGCAGAAACTATCACTTCAAAGACATATCATTATTCAGTGCAGACAGTGTTATAACCTGTTTCCCATTGATCGTGTGTATTTCTGGCAAGTACGTGGTCACGGACGCCACACTGCATGGGAGAGTATCAGGACACGCCGTTTGGTGTCACTAGTTGCTATAGCAACTATGTTGATCGTGTATTTACATTTCAACCTCAACAACCTGAGAATAAAATAACATATAAATCATAATGTCAGGGACTCACGCTCAAGGACAGATGGCTGCATTAGATGTGTGTGTGTAATGCTTGTCTTTTTCTTCTGTGTTGGGTCTAAAACAATGAGGTGAGAATCTCCTAGTGGTGTGTGATGGGCTAGGATGATCACATGTTGTAGGTCTCACTGCACGAAGCAACAGGTGGCCAATCTTCCCTCCAGTAGCAAGCGATGTATGTCGGGTCTTACCAACTAAATATTGCTAACACATTGGCAATTTAAAAAACAAAACAAAGAAGTTCAAAAGCAATTCACGGAGCAGAAATCTGCCGTGGGTATGTGAAGTTAAGACAATCTAATGTTTGTAGGCCTGGTTGCACTGAGGATGAGGTGGCCTTTATTTTCCTCCAGTAACAAACGAGATGAGAACCGGCATCGCAGCTGGACAAATCGCTACAAAGGTAGGCCGGTGTAGCGTAGTGACTAACACGCTTGCCTGTCCGCCCGAAGGTTGTGGGTTCGAATTCTCAACGAGACGTTTTGTAAAAAAAATTGATCTAGGCTGTAAGGTCGACTTGGCCTAAAATGGGCGTCAAGAAATGTCTTTGGAAGTTACGGCGGCCAGTGTGATATTAATTGCATCATCCAATCAGTGCTGATTGATCTGCAAAAAAATTAATTAGCACCATATACCAAATACCAATGAAGACGTATAGAAATGGCTCTTTACTTACTTTCTCACACAGCTACAAACCATGTACGTATCGACTGGACAATGCACTGAACATAAAACAACATAAACAAAATTAAGTTGTATGTCCTGCACAGGACGTAGCAGTCAACTCCAGCATTTTCGCTGTTCGTGATTCCTTGGCAAATTTTACGTTCAGTAGTTTGCCATTGCTTTCTGAACGAACCGGCCCCTATACCTTTTTCGAAAAAAAAAACAGCACCGCAGTGATTCGAACTCGGGTATACGGGTCACAAACTGCTTTCGCAAGAACAGGAACTATCATTTAGGAACGCATGTAAGCAGACAAGACAGAAAGTCGATCTACATTGTGTGTTGACAGTTGATTTGATATTCTCATAAGAACCCGGTTGTATAGTGGCTAGTGCATTTGGTTCTAAAGATATTGGTCCAATTCAACCCCCAGCAGTTTCCGCAAAATTCCCGCCATTACTAGTCGAACATTTGAAATCAGCTGCGGACTTTCAAGGATCTATGTAGGCAACATTACTTCGGTAAAGCATGTTTATCATAATCATTTTTTATGGTCATCTATACTTTTGGTATCCGAGAGATCTACTTTACCCTACTTTCCTAAACTATTCATGACCTTCAGAAAAGAGTGTTTGTGACATCAGGTATATAACTCTACATGTTACTTTCATTTCCCTCATAACTGGTCATGACTCATGGTTGCAGGCAGTGCATCATGATGTTGTTTATTGCGGGATACCGCATACATCTGCATGCCATCTTGTCACTTCTTGTCTGTGGAAACTACACCTGAAGGGGAATCCTCCACACGGTGTGTCTCTATGCTGCAGCTGATTAATCCCGCAACGAAACCGTGTTGTGATGAGTACGTTGCTTGTATTTCCATGATAACTGTTGGGAATTTATGGAGGTCTTTGTGGTTATTAAGAACTGTGCGTCTTATCTAACCAGGTACACATGGCAGATTAATACTATTGGTAGTAGTAACAGGTTGGGGGAGGGGGAGCAGCTCTTGCGCCTACAGTTGAGACCCGTTAAGACCCACATGAGGCATCCCTCTATGACTAGTGTTGTGACCTTATAATAATAAAAACATATCAATTACACACGCTAGCTGTAGTGTATATCAACCTATAGCCACAGACGTCTCAGAACTGCAATGCTTTGATGTTACATATACAAGGAAGGTGATTTGTCCCTTATGAATAATCACAGAGACATGCATCCAGACGCAAGAATACTAATATATACTACATATGATATTCCAAAGCTTTTGACATGGTAAGAGTTTAAGTTCTTTCGACATGTTGCATTAAATAAATTAAATGGAAAATAACTCTGTAAAATAAGCAATAATCTTGGGAGCAACAATCCGCGATCATATATCAAATAGAACTTCATTCATTCATTCATTCATTCATTCATTCATTCATTCATTCATTCATTCGTTCATCTAGCAGGTTCTTTGCGTAACTTCGCTCTCATCACAGCTGCCGGAAAAATCATCGATCTTTGTCCAATTCCCTTGTCCCATGCATTTTCGAGTTCCATGTATTTTAATAACCCGTGCACACCTTTGTGTTGCTCGATCCGTCTCTATCTCAGGGGATGATGCCTCCCATTACTGTTCTATCTGGCCACTGTGAGGTTTACAAAGGCCAAAGTGTTTCAGTTTCCCAAACATGATACTGTTTGTGAGGCTGTTTTCTTCAGCGGTCACATCTTGCAGAATGTCAGGATTTTTTTTTCTCCTTGATCCAAGGAATCCCACGGATTTTTCTGTAACACTTAATTTCAAAAGTTTCATCTTCGGTGATTGTAAAATGGTCCCTTACTTGCAGCTAAATAAAGCCATAAGGGGCATTTGTGTTCTCACATTGTTTACTTCATCGTATTTGTTGATGTTGTGACATAGGCTTAGCGGATTCAGTGCCTATAATAAGTAGAATTGGACAGGCCATGGTACTCAATCAAATGAACACGTATTATAATGCACGTTTCTGTTCACCGAGCATTGACATTGAGCAAGATACCACGAAGTAAATCAAATAACACTATGACCCTAATATGGTAATATATCGTCCTTCTGTCCAATTGGTAGGTCACATTCGGCGATATATTATCCCTCGGCAGTGAATACGTTCATACTGCTTTAAAATGATGATAACAATTGTTTTATGCATATCAACATAACCGTGTCAGAAATGCATTAACCTTATGATGGAAATTACTAAATAAGTGTAGTAAAGGAAGATAAAATAATTTGTGTGTGGAAAGTTAGCGCAGCGTAGCAGTAAAAAGTAAAAACAATTTCATTACAATATCAAATGCCAGAGAGAATAGGAGAGGCGTGATCGCCAATATGTGCTTCATATTTGGCACTAGATGATGATATTCATACATGATGAGTATAACATAATGCTCTACCCATATATTCATCAGACAATGATTGGGTAGTGTAACCATTTTCTACATTTCCTAATCCCCTCAATCCCAATTAAGTGCTCGACTAACCCACTCTGTCCCAACAGTAACATTTACTGCTCCTGTCCCATATTGTTATCTGTGTAACTTCTCCATAGTCAGATCGAAAGTAGTGTTGCCATAGTGTTATTATTCCTACTTCTTCTTACAAGACATATCGTATATGCCATCCCATTGTCTTACAAGACATATCATACATGCCGTCCCATTGTCTTACAAGACATATCGTCATATCGTATATGCCATCCCATTGTCTTACTACTATAGGGTGTATTTTAATGATTGTGCTGTGGGGTATGTACAGTGTTAGGATTATCACATTGTTTATACTGAAGCGTGGAAGAATAGGTGGCCAGTCTCTCCCACCCGTAGAGACCGACAGGTATCGGACGCTCTCGAGACCACGCTCATTCGTAGCGGAACTTCCTAACCGTTTTGCCCACACGCCTGGCATGTCCATAATATAGGCATAGTTATTATTATAAATTATTATAATCTTAACGAAGGTTAAGTGTGACTGCTCACACTTTCATGCTGGTAGTTTTCTTTAAAACTTTACACATATCCAGCGTTAGCCAATTACCTTTGCTCCGGGAAACAGAAACAATCCTTTTAGATATCTTAAGTCTTACTACAGACATAATGATAGCGTTGTAAATTCGGTGACCATACGCATCACGTAGGGTAACATGAGGTATGTTACACCGGCACTCTCAAACAAGAATAGTATTCGCATCGTGAACCTGTTAGACGGCTGGTGATTGAAATGTGACCGAAGGAATTACAACTAGGACAAACATTGCTCAGATAAAACTACAGTCATTAAATCATGAGCGGATGGAAACAGTTGCAACAACAGAAGTCGTACAACTAAGTGCACGCATATTCCCCGTGGCAACACGTGGGTGCGAACGTGGATTTTTAATACAGCATCTGAGAGACATGAATTCACATGTATATATAACTGTTACAGGGTCTGTAAGGTGTGGAATGCGCCTGGCCCTGCAGCCAGCAGGGTTAGGATCGGCTAGCCTCTCCCAGGAGGGGTGAAGAGCGAAAATTAGTAGCCTGCCGATGACCCGCAGACTACACAAGTCAACCCCCACCTCCACGTGGTGCAGACCGGGCAACCATGACCGCGAGGTCATGGGCTAACGGGGCTATGGCTCGCCATAGGGGATGGACTCCCTGTGGTCAGATTAGTGTCCTAAACCTGCGACTGGCCTAGCAAGCCGGCAGGGGATCTTCATACTGCTCGTAGAAAAACTGAGATATAACTGTTCCAGAAGAGTAATACAAATTCATAGAAGGGAAAAGATTACAAAACGGTTCACACAACTAGAACTCAGAAAAGAAAAAAATATTCGTCATTATACGAGAAAAAGAATAGACAAACAGACACACTAAGAGGCAGACAGATAGACAGACAGACAAACAGACAGGTAGGCGCACGCACGCAAGAGTGCGCGCGCGCGCACGCACACACAGACACACACACACACACACACACACACACGCACATAAAGAGGAAACTGAGGAAAACTAAATATTTTTAACATGTAAGATGACCTGAATCTCTTGAAAGGATAATTATGTAAAGAACTCTACCTGGGAGACAGAGAAGACGACGACCACAACTTAGATGGATCAATGGGATGAGGTGTGATAGATACTGTACATATGCGATCAACAGAGGCGGGACATCTGGTTTATGATAGAAAGACATTTAGAAATACGATTATGTTGGTGGAGGTAGGGAGCTTGAGTTCACCACAGAGCAGGCCACTGGATGAGTGAATCAGTCTGAGCCGTCACCAGACACGTAGATCTCGGACACAATTCCAGCCTCTCTCTACTTGGAATCTAACCCAAGGAGGGTCACTATTATGCTAGAAGGATGCATAAACCACAGCATCATAGAGTATAGCTGTTGAGAAGGAACACAACAGTTGACTATCAATTTGTCTTTGTGGACTAGACATACTACACTCAGCAGTTGTGTGGATCTGCCCTTCAGACGATGACCCAAGTTGATGCTAATGTGTATAAAACTACTAGCACCCCAGGCCGACTAATTTATGTAAATACTTGTTAAATCATGGGGGAATCTGGTGGACTGAGCTTGAGAGCAGCCGACAGGTAGTTGTTGGGTTTGGTGGCATGCTCACGACGGTAGACACGATATCTTCACACAGATAATGGCTACGGTCGCCGACCAGAATGGTGACTGCTAAGAATGAAAGCAATGACAGACTATAATCTTGTAGTTTGTTATCTGTTGGGGTATCATCATTTACACTCCGGACAAGTCCATACGTGCTCAGACCCCCCCCCCCCCCCTCCCCGCAACATATGCATCAGCTTCCGGAGGCTAATAGTGCCAGTTATGTGTTGGTTGACGAGGCCCCCTTATTCCACCGATGAACCTCTCGTGTCTATAGTAATGCCTAGTAAATTAGAGCATTCAAATAAATTATGGAAACAGTTTGTTGTGTGGCACAGGGCAAGCTCCTGGGTAATGCTAGATAATGATGATGAATAGTTAGACAGACGTTAGGACAGACATACATCTCACGGGTACATCTACTTAAGGACAAGACGAATCGTTATTTGTGTCACCATGTGAGAAAATGAGCACTGTAACACTGCGACAACCTGGGCGTTGGATAGTGTTAGATTACGAGCAAACATCCAATAGGAAGAAGTAAGGGCCGACATACTAGGATTGAAATGAATCAATCAAGAGTTGTTGATCTAATGACGACGACATGAAACAAATAGACGGGCGTATTCTCTGGGGTGCCTTAAAGTCACGTCACACACACAAGCACACACACACACACACACACACACACACACAAAAGAAGATTATATATTTTATTATATGTGTGTAAGGGTGTGTGTGTGTTTTGGGGATAAATGCAGATTGTGCTTTTTATCCTAGTATATAAATGTTGCTTATTAAATGGTTAGATACGAATTCTGTCCATATTTCATGGCAGTAGGTCTATGAGGATGATTGACCTGGCTAATAAAGACACCTTATCAAGGGGTCTCAGGTTGGTCTGGCGTTGAAGTACACTTATTCTGCAGATGGTTCAGTCGCCCTGCTACTGAGTGAGTGCGTGGCGCGACTCTGTGAGCTGTGATATTCACTTGGAATGCTTTTACATGTCCACCTTTGTTTGTACGGTGACTTGCATATTCGGAACAATGGATACCAGCTGTTGCTGAATTGACTGATTTGCCTGTTCGGTTCACGAGTGTATTTTTCAGGAGACTCTGGAAGTCGGCACTGGAGCTACGGAATTCGTGCTTAATGCGACCTTTCGGCGGGTCGCCCTGCGGATAGAGACAGAGCCATGTGAGAAAATCCGGGTCAATGAGGTCTTTCTGGTGACTGCCGATTCCATCGACGATGAACTGTGGTTTTCGTGGTAGACTTTTGTGTTGGCATTCTGGCGCCGGCATTATGCACAGTGTACCTGTGCGGGCTGTTAGCTTGCCGAGACTCCTGTCTATTCCACCTTTCACATTTGGTACTGGGGAGCATTTGTGTGGTATTCACTGGCACAGGAACGGAGCATAATGAGGACGACCCGTTGCCGTGAAGTTGGAACCTCGACTAACTAACTAACTACTCCTGCAGAGATACACTGTAGTCACTTAGAGGTGATAACACAATACCATGTGTGTTTATTTACAAATGAGAAACGTTTGCACATACTTACAGTCAGCCGTCCACACCAGACTAGTAGCAGCTGTGATGAAACTGAAGTAGCATAGAAAACTGACTACGGCTATTTTCCCTGTGTGAGAACGCTTCTGGCTTCAATGGGAAAGTATGCAAAGCTATGCTAAATTATGCCGTCTGCTACAAAGAATATTAAATACATCCATACTGGAGTGTTATACTAAAGCTGTGTGCTATTTTATTGTAGAATATCTGATGAAATATATTCACGAGTAGTAGTGTTATACTCCACATGAAGTATGATAAACATATTATGACATAAATTGACGAATATTGTTATATTGGAAAGTAGATGCATTATTACTGAACATGTAATCATATATATATATATATATATATATATATATAATATATATATATATATATATATATAATATATATATATATATGTGTGTGTGTGTGTGTGTGTGTGTGTGTTGTCACAAAATAAAACCGTGTGTTTAACCGGTTGATTATTATAGAGGATTTTTTGATTGAAAGGACTATCTGCCAGCGACAACTATTTTTACTAACAGAGAAAACAAATGGGTTGTCAAAATCCCAGGACAATATTTGTAGCTGCACGTGTACATCTCTAACGGATTTGGAACATTCGGTGTTGATGGTGACAGGTCCCGGCATCGCCTTGACAAGTTTGTCAACATTTGAATGCAGATGGAAGCCGTGAGATCACAGGGGCAGATGTAAAGAGGAAGTGAGTGCGCTGAATCATACATCGTTTTGACAAGTCGGATGGAAAACGGAAGTACTCAGCACGGAAGTAAACAGTCCATATGTCATATAGTTTCCGGACATCACTCAGAGGGGCAGATTGCTACTGACAGCTTGTTGAGAAAAACTCTTTGTTGGAACTCGACAGTAACTCGCTGGCTTGTTTTGGGAATCACAACCAGTGATGACAGATCTAACATGGAGGGAGCCAGAGGGGGGATGGATCCCTGACAGGGATTATCTGCCAAGGTGCCACCTGTGTGGGGGCATAAAGGATAACGTCACGTGGCCAACTTTGGTAGTTTGCCATATAAACCCGAGTTGGGACCAACTAGGGGGACTTGAAAATGCTCTAGTCGGAGTGCCAGGGCACTGCAGTGCTTAGTGGAAATAATATCTACCGTGTGTTAATTAGTGACTTAATTTTACACGTCCTATGGGGGGGTTTTTTTTTTTTTTGCAGTAGT
>JACEFZ010020786.1:5000-98157 GCA_014155875.1 Cepaea nemoralis
AACCGCTTAAGAGAAGTGTGGCACAGACAAGTGTACTGTCTGCAGATCCCGTTTCCCTATAAAGTTAAAATATTTCTAATAATTTAGAAGTTATGAGAGGAATTACCATTGAGACATAACATCTATAACGTTAGATGATACAGTAAACTGATTACGTAGATTAGACGTAGACAGTCAAGATTTGTGTGGACATGTTAAGAAAAAGAAATAAACAAGAGAACTTGATGACAACTGGCAAAATTGAGGAAAAAGAACAAAGGGAAGGCAAAGACGTAAATATCATGGTGGCTTGGCCACGTTTCATGGTCGAGACAAAAACAGGGAGCTTATTCACGACTCTGGTGACCGTGTGAGATTGCGAAATATACCGCCCACGCTTATCAGCATGGCACATTGTTATGATGATGTTAATATATACGTAAGCATACGTTATGTTTGTTACTATGTCTGGACTAGGTCCAACTTTGTGAAGACACATGAAGGGTGTAGCATAGTCGGGAGCGCAAGCGCAACTGAAATACCACTACTTTTATCGTTTCTTTACTTATTCAGTGGTCAGTGGAGTGATAGGAGATTTGCTCGCAATAGACGAGCAATATCTCCGTCGATATCTCCGGCGGGCCTATTCCAGGTGGTTGCGGGATCCGTACAAGTAAGGCGGGGAGTCTGACGATAGTAGACGCTTTACACAGGTCCAGACACTTGTGATTGACAGAGTACGCGCACTACGGTTCAGGCGCGTACGAGGCCCGCACCTGTGAGACTTGGCTGAACGTCTCTAAGTCGGGTCCCTGGGTTCCAGGGTCTGGCCACCACTCGCCACCTGCTCGTGGTGGCTAGGTCTCGAAGGTTTGACGCTGCTGCCGCCAGCGTCTGCAGCCTACCTTGTGCCAGACATATTGGTTACCCATTCCTCTGGAAAACACAAGACAAGGCCGAGAGAGGGTGCATGTCTATTCGCAATTCTATTGCGAATAGAAAAAATTATATTCGCAATCGAATTGCGAATAGACATGCACCCTCTCTCGGCCTTGTCTTGTGTTTTCCAGAGGAATGGGTAACCAATATGTCTGGCACAAGGTAGGCTGCAGACGCTGGCGGCAGCAGCGTCAAACCTTCGAGACCTAGCCACCACGAGCAGGTGGCGAGTGGTGGCCAGACCCTGGAACCCAAGGGACCCGACTTAGAGACGTTCAGCCAAGTCTCACAGGTGCGGGCCTCGTACGCGCCTGAACCGTAGTGCGCGTACTCTGTCAATCACAAGTGTCTGGACCTGTGTAAAGCGTCTACTATCGTCAGACTCCCCGCCTTACTTGTACGGATCCCGCAACCACCTGGAATAGGCCCGCCGGAGATATCGACGGAGATATTGCTCGTCTATTGCGAGCAAATCTCCTATCACTCCACTGACCACTGAATAAGTAAAGAAACGATAAAAGTAGTGGTATTTCAGTTGCGCTTGCGCTCCCGACTATGCTACACCCTTCATGTGTCTTCACAAAGTTGGACCTAGTCCAGACATAGTAACAAACATAAACGTATGCTTACGTATATATTAACATCATCATAACAATGTGCCATGCTGATAAGCGTGGGCGGTTATATTTCGCAATCTCACACGGTCACCAGAGTCGTGAATAAGCTCCCTGTTTTTGTCTCGACCATGAAACGTGGCCAAGCCACCATGATATTTACGTCTTTGCCTTCCCTTTGTTCTTTTTTCCTCAATTTTGCCAGTTGTCATCAAGTTCTCTTGTTTATTTCTTTTTCTTAACATGTCCACACAAATCTTGACTGTCTACGTCTAATCTACGTAATCAGTTTACTGTATCATCTAACGTTATAGATGTTATGTCTCAATGGTAATTCCTCTCATAACTTCTAAATTATTAGAAATATTTTAACTTTATAGGGAAACGGGATCTGCAGACATTACACTTGTCTGTGCCACACTTCTGTTAAGAGGTTGATATTGACTTGTTTCATTATCAATATCAATGGCAGCTTGTGGTTTCCAATATATGTAATTTACAAGTTTAGGGTCAGTCGTCCCATTAATTTGTAAATCTACAAGCATCTTCATCAAGTTGAAATTCTTACTTTATCGACAGTTGTCGTATACTCAATGAAGCGAAGACGTAGGTCTTTGTTTTCTTCTATAGAAAGCATAATAAAGGTTCTCAGCAAATACACAGCATTTACTGTCCCGTGCCTTATACGAACCAACATTGATCTTTCTCTTGTGTGGGTTGCATGCTGATTCCAGGCACAATCTTCATGATGTGGATCATGTTGCTAATTATTCGATGTTGATCACATTCCAAGGCTGTTAATTTTGTCGGGATTATAATTAATATAGAATTGTATATTTCAGGAGGTAAATCTCCGGTATCATATATTGTGTGCATATGTTTCACATATATTCAAGAGTGAACATTCTATGTTGCACATCAACATTCTTTTTCTCGTTGCAATTGACATCATTTTATTGGTGAGTATGTTTTACATCTTAAGTTGAGTTAAGAACCGATATCACTGCACTCAGGACATTCCCATACATGCTACGTCCCCTCGTTCAACAGCCAGCGAAGAGTCATACTACTACTCGTTCCCATCGCTATCTGATTAAAAGTTCTCCTGGCCGTCCCATGTTTTTACATCTTCCAAAGGCAACCTTTGCTATGGCGTTTCTTGTTATAATTTCCTTAATGCAGCTCCCATCAGACTGTATCGATATAGTTGTGCCGATTCACTTGTTTAAGAATACTGTGGTGCCTCGGGTTACGAATGCCTCAGGTCACGAACAATTCGGGTTACGAACAACAACTTCGAAATTTTTTGTCTCTGGTAAAGAACAATGCCTCGGGTTACGAACGAAGGCGAGAGAGAGAGAGAGAGCAAGGTTTAACTTTGGAGACAAATGATCCCGTACTGTACAAATGAAGGCCATGCAGTACTAAAATTGCTTAGTGCTAGCCTAGGAGCCTAATTTTGCACGCGTGCGTAGCCTCGCTTTCACTGGCCTTACTGCACAGTAGTAACAGATTTCTTAGCAGTGACACTGTGATCAGTTTATCTTATTTTTCCCCATAATTTTCTTTGCTAACCCTATCAATTATGAGTTCGAAGAACGGTAGTGGTGCTGCTAGGGAGCAGAAATGAATATAAGTTGTTATAAAGAAGGAAATAATTATGAAACATGAAAATGACGCGCGCGCGCGTGTGTGTGTGTGTGTGTGTGTGTGTGTGTGTGTGTGTGTGTGTGTGTGTGTGTGTGTGTGTGTGTGTGTGTGTGTGTGTGTGACATCGCTAACGAATCTCCACTATCATAATGAAGAAAGAGTTACTCAAATCAATCATTGTGGCTGAAGGCGTAACTAAGCTGCAGAAGCAAAGACCTCAAATTTTAGTGAAAGCTGAAAAATTTCTCTTAATCTGGATCAATGAAAAGCAATTTGCAGGAAATAATGTTAGTAATGCATTATTTACACTTATACAAATATGTGAAAAAGCTATCGAATATACTGACCAGCAGAATATTATGTTTGTAGATCAGGAAATGGCTTTCGGTAGAGTAGACATATACAAATTATGGACTATCCTTGAAGACTATGGGATACAAGGGCAGCTCCTAGAAAACATCATAGCCATGTACCATTCGAGACGAAGTACAGTAAGAACACAAGAAGGTATATCAGATATGTTAACAGTCAATACAGGAGTGAGGCAGGAATGCACGCACGAACGCACGCACACACACGCACGCACACACGCACACATACATACATACATACATACATACATACATACATACATACATACATACATACATACATACATACATACATACACACACACATACATACATACATACATACATACATACATACATACATACATACATACATACATACATACCTACCTACCTACCTACCTACATACATACATACATACATACATATATACATACATACCTACCTACCTACCTACCTACCTACCTACATACATACATACATACATAGATACATACATACATACACACATACACACATACACACATACACACATACACACATACATATATACATACATACATACATACATACATACACACACACACACACACAGACAGACAGACAGACAGACAGACAGAACGAACAAACAAACTTTATTTTAAAAGGGTAACAAATTGGGCACGCAGGCCAGTCTTACATTCGGCCCTTTCAATTACTCATCTTTCATTCATCAAATGTACATGTTACATTTGCGTAGGTGAAAAAAAAAACATTGTCAAATGGATTTTGTGAGCATCAACAATGCATATTACGCATGGTACATTCACATGGGAAAACAAAAACATTGTCAAATGAAAGTTGAAAGCATAAAAAGTGCATATTGCAATGTTGTGAGACACATCCCCCATCCACCCTCACATGCCGCAGCCACCCACGCATCCCCCACCCACTGCACCCCCACCACCCACTCACACATACCTCCACGCACTCACACAGACATAGGCAAACATACATGCCACCTCCCACCCACTAATCCCCCACCCACACACATTTCCCCACCCACACATACACCGCCCACCCATCCCATAACCGACGCGCACACACCCACCCACATATTCATCACCACCCACCCACACACCCGCAACCACCCAGCAAAACACACATCACAAAACCACACACACATACCCCCGCCAACCCACACATCCCGCACCTATCCACACATACATCCCACACCCTCACAATTGTCCCCACCCACCCACGCACACATCAGCCAACCTACACCCACTCACCCACCCAATATCAGCTACCTCTAAACTACACATCCCCCACCAATACACACATCCCCATCAATAAACACATCTCCCCACCTGCCCACACATACCCCCCACGCATAAACACCCAAAAACAACAGACAGACAGCGAGACAGACAGAGAGACAGACAGACAGACAGACAGACAGACAGACAGACAGACAGACAGACAGACAGACAGACAGACAGACAGACAGACAGACAGATAGACAGACAGACAGACAGACAGACAGACAGACAGACAGACATATTCACATACAGATTCGTGCCGAGTGTTGGGAGATTAGAAGAGTGAGGACATCCATTGTCGTTGTGTGATGTCTATCAGAAAGAATCGTGAGAGGACTCGGATTCAGCGACCTCGCTGTGTTTGTGATAATTGAAGTCAACTCCTGAGTTTGTACACTCCGATCGCCTGTGAATGATATTGATGCTACTGAAGGAGAAGGGGATGGGGGTCGATTATGAGGCTTGCAGATGGATCACGGGGTGGGAGCTATGGCTGAGAATAAGTGTGAGCAGCTTCGGTGTAGTAAGGAGGAACTAATCAAATCCTTACCACACCCACATAGAAAAGCTAGGGAAGTGGCTAGAGGGCGATACTAGATGCATTGTTTACTTGTGTGTGTGTGGGTCAGATGGCTGTATGTATGTAAGGTGAGCCATACAGTTCCGGCATGAAACGTGTCTGGTCGTCCTTGTCTGGTCTGCCAGGTTTCCTCAGTATTGTTGGTGCCCATTTCTAGACTGAACGAGGAGAGCCTGTGTTCTGTGGTGATACAGCCTGTGGTTGTCACGCGGTCTCAAACTGCTTCTTCAGTAAACTACCACATGTGTAGTCAACATCCCCAACATGCAGTACATGCCACATTTATAAAACAACACCAAGGCATCCCTGACAGAGGCACTTATACTTGTGTGATGTGTGTGTGTGTGTGCATTGTATTTGTGAGTGTATGGATGTGTGTATGTCTTTTGTGTGCGTAATGTGTTTGTGTGTGAGTATATACGGCACCCACACATACCCCACACCTTCAGGTGTTTCATGTGTATGGTGCTGGCCTTATATTTACATAAAACAATCACTACTCCCTGTGTGATGTGGTCAATGATCAGCTGACTGCCTTTACTGCCCACAACACGTCCAGGTACCCATGTGACACCGTGTCCCCCTGGCAGTCCACTTTCATGTGTCAACGTCCCCTTCTCGCTGGGGATTCCAACCAGTGATAGAGGTCGCAGGCGATTACGCTAGACGTTGTTCTGCTTCGGCTCACAATAAATACTTACATCGTCTTTCTGTTCACACCACCATTATTGCATTACCTTATGGGAAGACCAACACTGGACATGTAAGTTAGAAAATATGTGTGCTGTCTAGTCAGGGACGAACCTCTCATTTTATGACAAGAATACAAACGTTGGACATGTAAGTTAGCGAGTATGTGTGCTATATGACTAGGTATGGACAATCTCGTCAAGATACCAAACACTCTTACTGGTAAATCTTCGTGCAGTGGGCAGGAGGCATAGTGGCTTCTATAGCATGGAACGCACCGTCCCTGTGAGAAACAGGGAGAGAAAGTAATGTATTTACAGATAATGATAATTACAAATACGATAGTAAAGAAAAACACATTAATTTGTATAGTATCATCATCATCATCATCATCATTACTGTGTCGCAGACAATTGGTGTGAGTGGTCATGGTTCGACGTCTGATACAATCCCCAGTCTCGGATCAAGACTATGTTCTTCCCTCGATCGTGCGGTGTGGCCAAGCCATCCAGGTGTTGCTCTCTGTATCTACTCTTGCTCTCTTTTCATCACATTTGCCAATTGTTACTAAACTTTCACGTTTACTTCTCCATATCAAACATATTTTTGCTTTTTTTTTTTATGTTGCATATCCCTTACTAAAAAGTACTGGAGGGTTTTGGTCATAGACCATAACTTGAGGAAGGGAAAATCCCAACTGCACCTCCATGTGGTATAGGATGGAAACACACCACGGTGTGGCTAACACAGCTCTGGGGACCAAGTATCCACCGGAATAAGTGGACAACTCTGCAGCTGAGCAGATCAAGGCACTCACTTGTTATAACAGTCGGAAATGGCTGTCAAAGGCAGAGTTAAAAGACCGCCATGTGAATGTGGAAGTCAAGGGGAAACCACCACATTATTTTTCCAAGATTTCATGGTGACACACATTTCAGAAATAGTGAACGACGTTAATGGCTGTCTTAGGGCATCCTCGTCCCGTAGGGACAGTCATGAGCCACAGGTGACACCAGACCGTCATCCAGCTACTGATGGCAAAATTAAAACTAAACTAAATAAATTTAGAGTAGGGAACATGGAGTGTTAGAACATTAAATGAGCTAGGAAAGTTAAACAATGTTCTAAGAGAACTGGAAAACATGAAAATGAATATACTAGGCATAAGTGAGATGAGATGGAAGGGATCGGGAAAAATTATAACCGACAAACACACAATAATTTATTCTGGAGGGGACACACATGAAAAAGGTGTAGGAATAATATTTGATGAAAACACAGCCAAATTTATGAATGGATACTGGTGTATTTCAGATAGAGTTATAATGGTCAAAATCAAAGGCAAACCAATAGATATAAATATTATACAACAAGTATATGCACCAACAACAAGCAGTAGTGATGAAGATATACAAAACTTTTACGATGAAATAGATATGACAATAGCTCAAATAGGATCACAAAAAATAAAAATAATACAGGGAGATTTTAATGCAAAAGTAGGAAAGGGGAAAATAGAGGACATAGTGGGGAATTACGGTTTAGGTACAAGAAATGTACGAGGAGAGAATCTAATAGAATGGGCAAATATCAATGATATGATAATTGGAAACACGTGGCTTAAACACCATAAAAGACGACTATACACATGGAAAAGCCCTGATATGAAAATACGCAACCAAATTGACTATATACTTATTAATAACAGATTTAGAAATGCATTAATTAATGTAAAGACAATGCCTGGTGCTGACGGTAATTGTGATCATGTACCACTATGTGGGCAAATAAAAGTAAGATTAAAGCGAGGGAAAAAAATTGTTAGGAAACTGAGACTTAATAAAGAGGTTCTGAAAGTAGATAAAGAAATTCAAGAACAATACAGAGTGACAGTGAAAAATAGGTACAATGCAATAGTCAAAATACAGAGTATAAATGAACAATGGGAAATGTTAAGGGACTCCATTCATCAAACTAGCAAAGAAATATTACCGGGGAGAAGTAAAAAAGCTAAGAAAAAATGAATGAATGAAGAAATCTTAATGTTGATGGACAAAAGAAAACAGAAAAAAATGGCAAACAAGCGTATGCTAGAATAAATAAAGAAATAAGAGATACATGTGTGAAGGCAAAAGAAAGTTGGTTAAACGAGCAATGCAAAAAAAATGAATTAAATTCCATTAAAGATCAAAAAAGTATGCACAGACAAAACAGTGGGCGCACAGGAAGAAAAATAAGAATAAATACAGGGTGTTTGAAATCAAAAACAGGAAAGATATTATTGGAGGAAGGTGCTATAATGAAGAGGTGGAATGAGTATACAAGAGAATTATATAATGGAGAAAGGGAAGAATTAACAGAAGAAAGTAACTTAGAAGGCCCATCTATTCTAAAAGAAGAAGACGCTGACGCTATGAAACATATGAAGAAAAGAAAAACAGATGGGCCAGTTGAAATCACAGTAGAAGAATTAGAAGTATTGGGAGAATTTGGGGTAGATATATTAATCAAAATGCTGAATGATATTTACAACAGTGGATATTTACAGAGCGATATGCGAAAATCTGTATTTATAGCAATACCAAAGAGACCAGGAGCAATCGAATGTGAAGATGTTCGTACAATTAACCTCATAAACCATGTCACTAAGCTTCTACTCAGAATTATAATGAGAAGAACAAGAAAGAAAATAAAAATGGAAATTAGTGAAGAACAGTATGGTTTTATGGAAGGAAAGGGTACAAACAATGCAATATATATATATTACGAACACTAATAGAAAGGTCAATAGAGAAACAGAGGGACATATAGTTATGCTTCATAGATTATACTAAGGCATGTGATAAAGTAAAACATGATGAGCTGATTAAAATGTTGGAAGATATCAACATTGATGGGAAAGATTTAAGAATAATAAAGAATATGTACTGGAACCAAGTAGCAGCAATTAAAATGGGAAATAAAGAGGGTAGTTACGAACAGATAAAGCTAGGAGTACGACAAGGGTGTGTCTTGTCACCCGATCTCTTCTCCCTATATAGCGAAGTAATAATGAGAGAGATCAAAGAGAAGCCAGGAATACTAATCGGAGGATATAATATAAACAATATACGCTATGCAGATGACACAGTATTGGTGGCGGATAATGCAACAGACCTACAACAATTATTGGACATTGTAGTATCAGAGAGTGCACAGAAAGGACTCTCCTTGAATATCAAGAAAACAGTAACAATGGTGATATCAAAGAAAATGGGGACACCAAAATGTGACATAGAAATAGAAGGGGAAATTCTCAACCAAGTGGATAATTTTAAATACCTAGGGGCACTTATAACATCAGATGGAAGATGTACAACAGAGATTAAGAGCAGAATAGGGCAGGCAAAAGCCGCATTTCAGAAAATGAAGAGTATCTTATGCAATAAGTCTCTATCAATGAATGTAAGAAAGAGAGTGCTAAAATGCTATATAGAACCAGTTTTGCTGTATGGCAGCGAATCTTGGAATGTAAATGAACAAATTAGGAAGAACTTGGAAGCAACAGAGATGTAGTTTTTAAGACGAATGTTGCGAATTCCTTGGACTGCCAGAGTAACTAACAACGATTGCCTGAAAGAGGCTAATGAAACTAGAACACTATATACAACAATAAGAAAGAGACAAACAGCTTTCTTTGGTCATGTGATGAGAAGAGAGGCATTGGAGAACATCGTGACAACTGGAAAGATCGAGGGGAAGAGAGGCAGAGGCAGACCAAGAGAAATGATGCTGGACGGATTGAGACGGTGGCATGGAGGAATATCATCAGCAGAGTTGATCCAGAACACCAAAGACCGAGATCTGTGGAGAGCCATGAACGCCTACGCCAGCCGGCACGGCACTTGATGATGATGATGATATCCCTTACAGGACGTTGCAGTCAACACCAACATTTTTCAGTTGCTGTTGATGTACTAGGCAAGTTTTTACGTTTAGTAGTTTGCCATTGTTTTCTGAAAGGCCGGCTCACATACTCCCGTAAGTTACCAGCGAGGCGCGATCGGCTACCAAATCTCGTGCAGCTGTTTCTCCCACGTGGATATACAGGATTACGAACAACGTCATTAACCCCTAGGGCCAGGGAGATCGTAGCTACTTCTAATTTCTCTAATCAGTTGGTATTTTTCAATTATTCATGGCCATCATCATCATGCGCCATCCCGACAAGCGTGGGCGGTCAATGTTGGCCATCTCACACGATCACTGGAGTCATAGATCAGGTCTGTCGTCTTGTCCCGATTATGTCATGTGGTAAAGTTATCTCTCTGCTTATCCCTTGTTCTTTTTCCCATAATCCCTTGTAGAGTTACTCATTTGTCTTTCTGTCCGTCCAAGGTATTCTTTGCAGTTACATCAGAAACCACATTTCCTCTGACAGATCTTTTTAAGCTTTGTCTATTGTCCATGTCTAGCACTTTCAGTTTTATATTAGTGAACAGGATTTCTATCTTGCAAAAGGCTTGAATTGCAATGGAAAATCGTCTTCCAATATTTACAAGATATTTTATTCTTCAATCAGACTGTATGAAAATATTTGTACCGATTCACCTTTTCAAGAATGTTCCCATTGACTTGAATGTTGCATCGTGGTAGGTTTTTCGTCTTGCAAAAATGATCATGCTTTAATTTTTTAATTAAAGTTTAATTCTAACCCTGTTTGCTCAGTGTGTGCAATATCAGTATCCATAGCTTATGTTCATGGTCTGCAATTAGCTCTGTATAATCTAATATATTTTATTTTGTTGATGCTCTCTCCTTCGATGGTCATTCCTGTTCATGGTCTGTAATCAGCGCTGTATCATCTGGCAAAACTTATATTGTTGATGCAGTCTCCTCCGATGGCGATTCCTTCTCATTTGTCTTTCAATGATGTGGATTACCATCATTGCACTCTCAGACAACTCCAGAAGTCATTCAGTCTCTCCACTAGATGACACAAGTATAAGTATTAAACAGTGCACAAACTCCGTGGCACCTGCGAGCAACAACTTGTGTGTATACCACACAACCACAAAAGCGAAAATTATTACTTGGTGAATAGGTTTTTGTTTTTAAATTTATGAAATGTGACTTGGGCAGAGGGCTGTTCGGCCTTAAACCGTTTGCAATTTTAACTCACGTGACGTGCACTTGAGCCCTTATAGTTTTCATTCTTAGCCACGAAGGATAGATATATGGTGCTCCTGGATCCCTTTTACAAACCACACGGAGACTGCTAAAATAAGAGCAGATGTGTTATAGCTCTAAAACTGTGAATGTATATACAAGTGTGCCGGGAAAAAAAGTGACGTATGTAGAAATTACATCAGTGGGTGGGTGGCGGCATGTATGTTTGCCTGGTTCTGTGTGAGTGCGTGGAGGTATGTGTGGGTGGGTGAGGGAGGATTGGTGGGTGGTGGATGTGTTGGTGGCTGCGGAATATGAAGGTGGATGGGGGATGTGTCTCACAACATTACAATATGCACTGTTTATGTTTACAACTTTCATTTGACAATGATTTTTTCTTTTTTGTTTTCTCATGTGAATGTATCATGCGTAATATGCATTGTTTATGCTTACAAAATCCATTTGACAATGTTCTTTTCCCCTATGTTAATGTAACACGCACATTTGATGAATGAAAGATGAGTGACTGAAAGGGCCGAATGTAAGACGGGCCTGTGTGCCCAATTTGTTACCCTTTTAAAATAAAGTGTGTTCGTTAGTTCGTTCTCTCTCTCACTCTCTCTTTCTCTCACTCACTAATTCCCTCATTCATTCACTCTCTCCACCTTTCATTCACTCTATCTCAGACTCTCTTTCTCTCATTCACACACAGACTACGCTTTCATGCTATCACTCACTGTTTCACTCACCCTCTCTCACCCTTTTGCACTCACCCTCTCTTTTGCTCTCTCTCTCTCTCACTCGTACACACATTCTTTATCACTCATTTATTCGCTCACACACACTCACTCCTTCACTCCCTCCCTCACTCACACACTCACTCACTCACTCACTCACACACTCACTCACTCACTCGCTCGCTCGCTCGCTCACTCACTCACTCATTCACTCTCACTCTCTCTCACTCTCTCACGCAATCCCTCACACACACTCGCTTTCTCAATCCCACTCTCTCACATATACACATATGCATGAACGCACGCACACACTCCCTCAGTCACACACACACACACACACACACACACACACACACACACACATGGCTGCACGGACAAACATATTCTCTCAAGTTTTTACTCTCTCCCAAACACACGCATGCACGCATGCACACACATTCATTCTCTCACTTTTCATACCATCTCTCTCTCACTCTCTCTCTCTCTCTCTCAATCTCTGTCTCTCACACGCGCGCGCACACACACACACACACACACACACACACACACAAATAGTGAACAATTATATCAGTTGGTGAATTATGGTGGTATATAGTCGGTATGGATTAAGTGTTGAAAGACTTTTCGGTTAGATGTGTAGGGGCTCGTTGGAGTTTTCAGATCTGGAGGAAGGTAATTCCATAAGTGAGCACCAAATAGGCGAGACAAGTTTTGTATAAGCCCAATCTAGGCTTTAGAACATGTAATACATGCATGCGCTTGCTATTCATTGCATTAGATTGAATCAATTGTAGAAGATACTCTGCGTTATTTTGAGATATAACTTTATTCACTAATCTGGCTTTGTTAAAAAGCAAGCGCATTCGTAGAAGCCTCAGATGACTGTATAAAGTATTATTTTCCATTTTTATTTATGTCAAAAACTAGACGATTAGCGCAGTTTTGTAGAGAACATAGTCGTTTCATATTAGATTTATGGCAGCCATTCCAGACTGGGGAACAATAATCGAGTTGTGATTGGATAAAGGATGTAAATAATATTTTTTGTGTGCCTTTGTCCAGGAAGTGCTGGATGTTAGCAAGTTGGTAAAGTTTTTGTACTATTTTCTTCGTAAGAACGTGGACATGAGAGCTCCAGTTTACATGTCTGTCAATTAATAGTCCTAGTGTTTTATGTTCATTTACATTAACTATTCTTAATATTTCCAGGCGGAGCTCGAGCGCTTCCCCCAGTTATGGCTAGTGTCTGTAGTTTTTGTCTGATCGTTATTAGCATGGATTTGGTTTTGTCGATGTCAATTTGCATGCGGTTTTCATTGCTCCATCTAATACGATTATCAAGTTCTTTTTGTCTAGTTTATATAGTACAGTCGTCTGCAAGTAGATCACAAGTTGTATTGGGAAATAAAGGAAGATCTTTAATATAAACTGCAATAAGCCAGGACCTAGTATTGAACCCTAAGGCACACCAACATTAAGCTGTGTGGGTCTTGACAGACAGTTGTTAAAGGACACAACTTATTGTCTGTTGGATAAAAATGACTTAATTAGGTTCACCATATTGGCGCTTGTCTTCATGTGTTATAATTTTATAATTAAAATAGCATGGTCTAATATTTCAACAGATTTTTTTTTAAGTCTACAAAAACCGCTCTACAAATGTTCCCGTCGTTGATGTTAAAGTGCCAGTTATCGGTCATTTATTGTTAGATCGCAATGGCAAGAATATTTAGGTCGAAACCCAGATTGACTGTTAATTGTTAGATCGTTGTTAATTAAATGGTGTAACGTTACTTTATTTGTGTGTTTTTCTAGTGGCTTTGATAGCGACAATAGTAATGAGATAGGTCTATAAGTACCCAAGATGCTATTATCAGTTGAGCCATTATTAAGTAGAGGATACACTTTAGCAATTGTAAATGCAGATGGAAAGTCGTTTTTGGCCAGGCACTGGTTATATATGAACTCTAAGGAATCACTAATGACTGGTGCAGCACAGTGAAGAATTCTAGTACTGACACCATCTAGGCCGTGTGAATTTGTTGCTTTGAGGATTGAGAGATATGTATATACTTCTGCAACAGACACTAAGGGAATCAGCGGGAATATTTCTGGTGCACTTCTCCTAGCGGAATGATGCCAATGAACCTAAATTGCATGATGAGTCTGGTATTGAAAACTTTAGATTCTCTATTTCTGATTGAAAGGAACAACTGAAATCATCGCATGTTACAAATTTGGTTTTGCTGATTATGATGGGCGGTGTTTATTGCTTAGCAAGTTAATGTATATATATTTGTTCTATTTGAATTATGTACGAAATGTGTAGGGAACATAACATGAAAATTAGCACAAGCAAAATAGAGGTAATGACTATAACTAAAGAAGAACAAACAACAACAATTCACCTAAACGAACATCCCTTGAAACAAGTAAAGAGTTTCAAGTACCTAGGAAGTATAATATCATCAAATGGCAGATCAGAAGACGAAATCGAAAATAGGTGCAATAAGGCAAACCAACTCATTGGACAAATGCTACCATTGCCAAACCTGGATATTGACAGAAAAAGAGAAAAGAAAAATCACAACAACAGAAATGAGGTTCCTGAGAAGAATACTCAACGTATCAAGAAGAGATAAGATCAGAAATGAAGAAATCAGGACTAAAGTGGGGGTTAAAGCAGCACTAGATTTTATTAGAATAAAGCAAGTCAAATGGTTTGGCCATGCAAGTAGGTTACCAGTCAATAACATACCACAACAAGCAATGATGTACAGACCAGATGGGAGCAGAGGAAGTGGTCGACCACGTAAACGTTGGACGGAGGGAATAGCAGAGTCCTTGGGAATATCGATATATGAAGCCCATAATCGGGCACTGTCACGATGTTTATACTTCACCTCAACACCGCAAGGTACAAGAAGAACACGATGAGATGGGATGAGATGAATTATGTACAATCAAATTTTTTTAATGATGTTTTCTTTATTCTACGAATTTCATATTTAACTTTATTCCTTAGTCTGCGGTAATTGATGAAGTCTATATTGGTATGTACTGTATCTCGCTCTCTCATGATTTCCAGATCTTCACTAGTGAACCATGACGATTTATGTTGATTTTTGACTCGAACTTCTTTGACTAACATGTATTTATTAAACACACAGTAGACCGTCTTCGTCCAGAAATCTAATGCATCTTCCGGGTCAGGAAGTTGGTAAACATGATCAAGAGTTACTTTTTTAAGTTTTGGAAAAATATATCTTGTTTGAATGCTTTAACATTTTTAAATTCGATACTTAAATTTTTAGTTTTAAGAGTTTGAACCTAATTTTTAACCACGTACAACATACTGGGTAGTGGTCACTAACTGTACTAACAGGAACAGAACATTCAATAATATTATCTGGACAAGTAACATATATATGATCAATTATAGTTGAGGAGGTATCAGTAACATTTGTGGGACGGTTTATTAGTTGTTTGCAATTGTAAGACGGAATGATGTCGTCCCGTGTCTGGTGGATTTACTAATATCTATGTTGAAGCCACCTAGTATAACTTCTCTACCTGATGTAATCACTCACTCCATCATTGTAGTGAAGCAGTCATACCAGCTGTACCCTGAATAAGAATCCCTATAAGGGCAGCCGGTGTGATTCTTTCATTGTCAAGATGAATTTTAATGCTGAGGATACAATCATCAGTCAGGCTGCATTTATTTAAATTCCTTGTATATAGCATTACGACAGCTGTTCTCAAATTATTTCCTTGTGGAAAATATCACTTCGACAGCTGCTGTCAAATTATTTCCTAGTGGAACATAGTACAACAAAGCTGCTCTCAACTTACTTCCATTCCGAGCTGTCTGTAACAACATACACCCGCCACGCGTTACATTATTAATACAAAACAATATTATATTTATGTCCACGTTTATGTTGTTCAGTAACCATCCCTACCTTAACTTTATGTGTTTCCTCCACGCTACAGACATTATTGACAAGGGGGATTAAGTAAGAAGGCACCAGGACTTTATCCACACGATGGCAACGGCCTGTCTTGACTGGAATGTTGGCCTTGGTTATGCTCACATCATTATAAAGATGTATTTGACCCTAGGAGACACAAAAATATATCTCAACGTTTGTTTTAGTAAATACTATTAGTTAACAACACGAAGCATTTACACGGTAGAGTGGCAACAGTACTCATGTCTTTGATGTTCACTGTCACACTCTAGTATTGATCTCACCCTAACACTGGACACAGCACAGAAACATGCCCAGTTTTAGACTCCACACAGACACTCTCGACTTCTCCCATTTCAACAAAATGAAACCAAACAGACCAGTGTCCTTGCCAAAGTTTACCCAGACTCCAGAATACGCACTGCAAATGTGTCATGGTGTTTTTGTTGACTTAAAAGATCAAATCTGGCCCGAAGAAATTGAGTAGAAAAGAAACTGGGGCAACTGCGATGATCCCCCGTTGTCAATAGGTGTACCTCACTAAACGTTCAGATCCCACAATCCTGTGTGATACAAATGTCTGTCATCCTGGGCAAGGCCATTGACACACTCATGTCAACAAAATCAACAGCTACGTCTCTCTCTCTCTCTCTCTCTCTCTCTCTCTCTCTCTCTCTCTCTCTCTCTCTCTCTCTCTCTCTCTCTCTCTCTCTCTCTCTCTCTTGTAAAAACAAAACAAATAACAGAGATATCAATATGAATATTATTTAACTTCAAATATTATCTTGAAACTAATTTCTTAGTTCAACCAAAAGAAATCTGGTGCCCTAGGATGTGGAGAACATTGCATTATTAGTTTAATGTGTCGTGTTACTAACCTATTGGTGGCGATTATAATTAAAATAATAATAAGGGAAATAAACCAGGAATGAGGAAGCAGTGTATTTGTAGAAGGTAAAGCACAAACAGGGAACCATTCCTGCCAGTGGTTGGAGCGCTAGCCTGCTTGCCCGGTGGTCACGTGTTTGAATCCACCTCCAGATGGGAATATTTATTGTTTTAATTGATCCCGGCTCCCAGGTTGACCCGGCCAAAATGGAATATTTATAGTTTTAATTGATCCCGGCTCCCACGTTTATCCGGCCTAAAATTGAATATTTATAGTATTAATTTATTCCGGCACCCAAGTTGCCGCGGCATAAAATGAACTATTTATTATTTTAATTGATCCCGGCTCCCACGTTGACCCGGAATAAAATGGGATATTGTTTTGTGTTAATTATTCCCGGGTCCCATGTTGACCCGGCCTAAAATGGAATATTTATTGTGTTTATTTATACCGGCTACCAGATTGACACGGCCTAAAATAGAATATTCATTGTTGTAATCGATCCCGGCTCCCAGAATGACCCGTCCTAAAATGGAATATTTATTGTTTTAATTTATCCCGGCTCCCAGGTTGACCCGGCCTAAAATGTAATATTTATTGCTGTAATAGATCCGAGCTCCCAGGTTGAACCGACCTAAAATCGATTAATTATTGTGTTAATTGATCCCGGCTCTCAGGTTGATCGGCCTAAAATGGTATATTTATTGTTGTAATTGATCCGACCTCCCAGGTTGAGCCTGTCTAAATTGGAATATTTATTGTTTTAATTGATCCCAGCTCCCAGGTTGACCCGGCCTAAATGGAATATTTATTGTTGTAATTGATCCCGGCTCCCAGGTTGACCCGACCTAAATTGGGAACTAGGAATTGTTTTGGGAAGTAAAGGCGCCCAGTATGACATTTACCACATCACTCCTCGCGTGCTGATTGGTCCAAACAAATATGGGGATATCACCATATACCCAGTATGCCTCACTGTTGGAGACGAGTCCTCCACTTTTCCAGCACAGACAACTCGTTATACACCATGAGAATATGAATTGAAAGAATGACTGAAATGAACAAAGATCCATATCTGTTCTTTATTGAGTTGTGTTGAGACAAAAACTGACATCACAGAACACGTGAACCCACGGCACCCTGATCATATTACCGTAGAATACACCAGAACCTCACCCAGCTGTGCAGACCCATAGCCAATTTGTTCGCCAGCATGTCCTGGATTAAAGATCTCACAGATCACTGTGATGAAATATGTCCAGAACCACACAGAATACACGCTTTAAGACTGAAAGAGAATCACACAGATACCCACTATGGAGGTAGATATTCATCACCCAGGCCTTGCATTCATATTTGGAGACGGCATGGACATGACGGAAATGGGTGTGGAAACAACGGCGTTGCCACTTTTCATATTATTCGTATCCTATAATAGTGAGTCTTTCAAATGACGTGGCTCAAACAACAGAAACAAAACCAGCACCAACAACCACAACAACCATAACATCCACAACAACAACAACAACAACAACAACAACAACAACAACAACAACAACAACAATTCTTTAAATGTACTTACTGGACCTGATAGCTGGGTCTTCAAATGCATATGTGCGTATGACCAAATTCTTCACGTCGGATGAAACGAGGTGCACACACAAACAACAACAACAACAACAACAACAACAACAACAACAACAACAACATCCATTGCTCAAATATACTCACCTGATTTGATAGTTGAACCTTGACATCAATATATGCGTATGATTTAATATTGCGTTTACTAATCAGGTCAGTGACGTCTATGACACCAGGGAACACGTGGTTTTTCAGAATCACCTCCAGTTTTCTACGTCCTTCCTGGCAAATGTACAATAGAGAAGTTGAGAGACTGTATAGATTATTACACCAATAGACAATCAGATATGTAGATTATGTATAATAGAGAAGTGGAGAGAATGTATAGATTATTACACCAATAAACAATCAGATATGTAGATAATGTGTAATAGAGAAGTGGAGAGAATGTATAGATTATTACACCAATAGACGATCAGATATGTAGATAATGTGTAATAGAGAAGTGGAGAGAATGTATAGATTATTACACCAATAGACAATCAGATATGTAGATAATGTGTAATAGAGAAGTGGAGAGACTGTATAGATTATTACAGCTTCTTCTTCTTCTTCTTTCGTTCGCTTGAAATATGTCTATAACTGCAATTTTGTCTCTTGTATGAATCTAACAGTCTTTTTCAGTTCACACAGCGGTCCATAGAGTTTATCTTCCACTGTCGTCTCTCTAGGCCAGAAGGTTTGCCTAGATATGTTGTATTTTGGGCAGTCTTGGATTATTACACCTATACAGGATCAGATAAGTAGATTGCGTATAATAAAAACGTGGGGTGTCTGTATAGATTGTTATACCAATACACAATCAGATATGTAGATTATGTCTAATATCATACACATCCATCCATCATGTGCCATGCCGGTAAGCGTGGGCGGTCATGTTTTGCCATCTCACTCGATCACCAGAGTCGTGGATCAGCTCTGTGTTCCTGTCTCGACCATGCCACAAGGCCAAGCCATCCAGGTATTTGCTTCTGGGTCTTCCCCTTGGTCTCTTCCCTTCGATCTTGCCTGTTGTCACCAAGTTCTCCAATTCATTTCTTCTCATAACATGCCCAAAAAATTGTGATTGTCTGCGTCTAATGTCTCTAATCAGTTTACGATCTTCATTTGTTTCTTGAAGGATTTGTTCATTGGTCTTTCTGGCTGTCCATGGTATTCTTTGCATTTTCCTCAGAAACCACATTTCTACAGCCATCAGATGTTTTTCAGCTTGACTGCTCATTGTCCAAGCTTCACATCCATATAAAAGTGCAGGTTATATGTAGCACCTGAACACTCTTTTTCTCGTTTCAGTTGACATCTTTTTATTGGTCAGTATGTTTTTCATCTTGCTAAGGGCTACTTTATGCCATAGCGATTCTTGTTCTAATCACTTCAAGGCATCTCCCATCAGATGTTATTACTGTTCCGAGATAATTGTACCTATTCACTTGTTGAAGAATATTCCCGTTTACTTGTATATTACATTGTGGTGTTTCGTTCTTCCTAGTGACATCCATAATCTGTGTCTTTTTATAATTTAATTCTAACCCTAGTTGTTCACTGTGTGTACCAATTGCATCTACTAAATGTTGCAGGTCCTGTTCATTGTCTTCAATCAAGACTGTATCATCTGCATATCTATTGTTATTGATGCATCGTCCCCTAATGTTGATTCCTTCCATATCTTCAATACTTCTGAAAATACTTTCACTTTACAGGGAAAACAGATCTGGAGACATTACACATCTCTGACTCACACCTCTCTTAATAGGCTGATATTGGCCTACTTCATTATCAACTCTTATGGCAGCTTGTTGTTTCCAATATATGTTATTTACACGTCTAAGGTCTTTTCCATCAATTTGTAGATCTTCAAGCATCCTTTATCATGTCGACATGTCTCACTTTATCGAAAGCCTTTGTGTAGTCAATGAAGGAATGGTGAAGATCTTTGTTTACTTCTATGGAACGTTCGATTATGGTTCTCATTATATACACAGCATTTACTGTACCCTTGCCTTCCACAAACCCACATTGTTCTTCTCCAATTTCATGTTGTATTTTCCTCCTAACTCTTTACATGATAATTCTTAGCACAATCATTATACTAATTTTTCGATGTTGATCACATTCCAAAGTTCATGGTTTCTTTGGGATTGCAATAAATACAGAATTACATAACTCATGAGGTATATTTCCAGTATCATATATTGTATTAAGCAGACTGGTAACTTTATCTATTCAAAACAATGTTTTCCCGTAGTGAATTTGAATAACGAAGACACAAACAATAGATTGCACGATTTATTGCCTGGCATATTTCGCTGCATCTCGTCAGGTACATACTGCAGAAATCACACAACTTACGTGAAATTAACTAGATAAATCCTTCAAGTTGAAATATACACAATTTCGCACAGTAATGTCGATTGTCTACCACGGTAATTTTAAGCTGACTAACATGTCTTTCTGTTTGCACAATTCTGGCTTGCGTTGATAGGCAGAACTGTGTGTGCGCTTCAAGTTGGCCAGCTTGGACTGGGTTTCTTCTATCTGGTTTTTTTGTCAGTCGTCTCAGGTTTTTTCTTGTCGGACATATTCTGTCCGTCCTCAGAGATCTGAAATACCGGTGAGGAAATATTCCCGTCCTTAGGCATTCCTCGAGAAATTCCTCGAGAATTGTGTAAACAGAAAGACATGTTAGTCAGCTTAAAATTACCATGGTAGACAATCGACATTACTGTGCGAAATTGTGTATATTTCAACTTGAAGGATTTATCTAGTTAATTTCACGTAAGTTGTGTGATTTCTGCAGTATGTACCTGACGAGATGCAGCGAAATATGCCAGGCAATAAATCGTGCAATCTATTGTTTGTGTCTTCGTTATTCAAACTTTATCTATTCCATATTCTTCTAAAGCATTAATCATTTCTGTTGTGACGCTGTCCGAACCGGGGGTCTTGCCAGATTTCATATGGTTAAGAGCATTCTGAACCTCCATCTTCAAAATTGCTGGTCCTTCATTATTATTTTGAACATCATACTGTTCGTCTCTGTTATCGTCGTAAAGGTTTTTCACATAATCTGACCACACATGTAAGATCTTATCTTTTTCTATTATGACTCTAACATCTTTTGTCCTTATGCAGCCTGCTGATGTACGTGTTCTTTGATTAGTAAGCTCCTGAATTCTTTTGTGCATTAGTTTCGCATTTTTACTATTGTGTTGTTTTTCAATTTCTCTGCAATTTTCCTCAAGCCATGTTTCTTTTTTATTTTTATTTTGTTGCGTATCCCTTACGGGACGTTGCAGTCAACACCAGCATTTTCAGCTGCTGTTGATGTACTAGGCAAGTGTTACGTTCAGTAGTTTGCCATTGCTTTCTGAACGACCGGTCTCTATACCTTTTTCGAAAAAACCAGCACCGCAGTGTTTCGAACCCGGGTATACGGGCTCACAAACCGCGTTCGCAAGCCCTTCAGCCACAGAGACCGGCTTGCCTCCTAACATAAGGTTCTGACTTTTCTGTGAATTTCTTCATATTTGGCAGGATTATTTTTGTTCTGTCTTCTTGTTTCCATTAGTTGTAAAATTGCTTCAGTCATCCGTGTCTTACGGCCCTCTTTCTTTACTTTTGGAATAGTTTTTTTTCTGCTGCACAACTGATTGAATTCTTCAGGATTTCCCATCTACATCTTGAAATAGGATCTCTAGATAAGACAATAAATTAAATTTGTTCTTTACTTCTATGTTAAACTTATCTTGTATTTCTTTGTCAGTTTTCAATTTGCACAAGTCATATTTAGGGTTTCCTGCTGTATACTTGACTTTCTTTAACTTTACCCTCAATGTGCCTGTAATTAATCTGTGATCATTGTAACAGTCTGCATTTGGAACTGTTTCTACGACTGTTAACGCATCTCGAAACCTTTTGCTATTCAGGATGTAATCTATCTGGTTTTTAATCCTGCTGTCTGGACTCCTCCATATCCATAATCTTCTGGGATGCTGTTTAAACCAGGTGTTTCCTACAACAATGTCTTGTTATTTTGCCCATTCTACAAGTCTGTATCCTCTTTCATTTCTCTCTCCCAAACCATGGTTGCCTACACTGGATCCATCGCTTTGCTTTCCTATTTTTGCGTTTAAATCACCCATTGTGATATTTATTTCTGATTTTTTACAGTTCTTCCAAGCAGACTCCATGTCATAAAATTCCTCTATACTTTCTTCACTGCATTCACTTGTTGGGGCATATACTTTAATGACATTTATTTTAAAAGGTCTTCCGTTTAATTTTACTAATAGATCTCTGACACAGCCCGATATCCTATGACAGAATTTGATGTTTGCTTATCTAATATAATGGCTCACACACACACACACACACACACACACACACACACACACACACACACACATACACACACACACACACATATATATTTCAAAGAGGAGCTGTCATCATTTGGAAGCATCATGATCACGGCTCAGTCATGTCTATTGCATTAATGTTTTATATTTTCTAACATTCCATCTAATCTGTACATTTTAGCTTTGCTTCTCCGAGAGCGCATTAAGTATATTTTTTCCTCATGTTAATTCATTGGCTTCAATGGGACCTCAGAAGTTGACAACACTTACCAGAAGAAAGCCAGAAGGAGGTAAAATGTGCTGTACAGATCGTATTCAGAAATGGACACAGAAGACTGGCAGACGCTGACATGCTGACAAGAGACAGGTACACAGTGAAACAGGTCATACAGAGTGCATCATGAGTGCTCCAATAACCTTCTAGGTTATGTCAGAAGTCGAGGCAGGAACTAATCGTTGCAATATTGTCTAAATGATTATTACAATTGTCTTTGCCTAACCGAACAGTACAGTTGTCTTTGTCTAACAAGTTATTTCAGTTTTTTTTTTCCTCCAACCAGTCAGAACAATTGTATTTGTTCGACCAATCACTACAATTTACATACACAGATATACAGTTGTCTAACCAATCTGTACAACTGTCTGTGTCTAATTAATCTGTACACCCTGCTTTGTCTAACCAATCTTTACAACTGTCTGTGTCTAACCAATCTTTACAACTGTCTTTGTCTAACCAATCGTTACACCTGACTTTCTCTAACCAATATGTACACCTGTCACTGTCTAACCAATCAGAAAATTTGACTCTGTATAACCAGTCAGTACACCTGTCTTTGCTTAATCAACCAGTGAAGCTGACTATCTACCCGCGGCAGGTTGGACGACCTATCTCTGTTGTCTTATCAAAAACAGATAAATGTCTGATCCAGTTCCCATGCGGAGTATACTTTCTTATAGTTCATTATATTGTAAATCATTCCAAAACTGGATTCAAAACCGGCACGTTGTGAGTTAGAGATAGATGCTCCATCTCTAAGCCCATTTGTCCCCAAAGATAGGTAGTTTAGAACAACAGTTTTGTTTTCCTACATATAATCACAACAAGAACATCCTGTACACTTAACTATTCACATACAAGACCTCCATCTTAAATGAACCAGTTACAATACATGATTCCAGGTGTGACTTTCGTAATTCTAAGTTGCCGTAGGACAGTTCACAGTTTACTTACTGTCTCGTTCTTCAAGTAGTACTTTTCTAGCAAACTCGGGGAGTCCCAAGCTTTATTGTTGGTGATGAGTACGGTTGTGTTTGGTCGAGAGAACAGCTCAGACAGTCCGGCAGCCTTCAACATTTAGAGACATGAAAAAGCAGCGAGTTAGTTCCATTAACATAGAAGAATAAACAATGGCATTTAGAGAGACATTTACTATGGATGGATGGATAGATGGATGGATGAATTCATGGATTCATGGATGGATGGATTCATGTATATGTCGTTGATATTGATGTCGAATTATGTATTTCAAGATGTTTAATCTTGTGCTAGATAAATAATCAGGAGCTGGCAATGAAGTAGTATCATTGTGGTAAATTATGTGAAGAATTTCGTTTTGGTTATGAGTAGTTCACTTCAGTTAAACAACTTGAAGAACTGAGGGTTGGTGATGATGTCATTAACTTAATTAAAACAAGTTAAAAATTTGCTGATTGGTTCACTTCGGGTAAACAATTTGAATAACTGGGGAGTGGTACACTTCGGGTAAACAACTTGAATAATTGGGGATTGGTTCAATTCTGGTAAACAACTTGATTAATTCGGGATTGGTCTTCTTCGGTTAAGCAACTTAAAGAATTGCTGATTGATTCACTTCGGGTAAACACGGTAAGGGTCTGGGGATGTCTCACAGACTAGTGTCTGCCAAGGATGTCTCACAGATTAGTGTCTGCCCAGGATGTCTCACAGTTTAGTGTCTGCCCAGGATGTTAAGCATGGAGGTACAAACCCCGACTCTGTAGCACCAGCCAATCTACACCCCAAGAATGGATACAACATGAAAGATCAAGACAAAAAGGACTTCAGCTGTTCATGTGCTTGCATGCACGCTTGCACCCATATGGTACTTTCCATGCCTATTTAGTCAGCTACTTACCAAAAACATTTTATTAGAAAGCAGCAAGTCAAATGATTTCGCCATGCAAGTAGGTTACCAGTCAACAGCATACTACAACAAGCAATGATGTACAGACCAGATGGAAACAGAGGAAGAGGCCGACCACGTAAACGTTGGACGGAGAGAATAGTAGAGTCCAAGGGAATATCGATACATGAAGCCCATAATCGGGTACTCTCACGATGTTTATACTTCACGTCGACATCGCAAGGTACAAGAGGAACACGATGAGTTGATGAGATGACTTACCACAAACATTGATACAGTATTCCGTAAATAATAGTATTATTGATATAGTTTGTTCTATTTACAGTAAACATTGTTTAAGTATTTTCTGGCTAGTATAAACATGGATAAAGTCCATTGTATGTACATTCAGCATTGTGAAACGTGTCTTGCAAATCATAATCACTGCGTACATTATAGCATACTTACGAAAATCATTGATACAGTGTTCTGCGGTTACAATAATCATTGACAAAGTATACGCTAATTATAGTTATCAGTGTGAAACGTGTTTTACTAACCATAATCCCTAAGCACATAATAACATACTTACCATAATCATTGAGTACATCGTACTGTAATCTGCCTGAGTTTTAATGAGGTCCATGGCAGTTTCCTGCAGGAAGAAGATAGAAGACTGAAGTGTATAGATTATAAACAGGCAGACAATCATAGAGAGACACGCTGGCTTGTACACACGGTTGTAAGGCCAGGTAAGCAGAAATGTTACGTAGCGGACACAAGGATGAATATGTGATTACATATACACAGGTAGACACACACATAAGCAGACAGAGCCAGAAAGCAGAAAACGAAGACACACTCTTCATTGGTTTGAGCCAGGCAGTGGCATGTCATCTACTCGTAGTAGCCACTTTAGTAACGTTTTCTCAATTGATTGTTAATTATTTAGCCTTCACAGTTGGATACCTCTTGAAAAAACAAGTCAAACGGTACCTTATTCAAGTCCGTAGGTCAATTTTAAGCCGAGATAATAAAGTTTGTGTGTCAGTTTATCATTTAAAAGGAACATATAGTAGAAAACCGTTTTGACCTTTTCACTTGTTGTGACTCTACCTACACACGCACACAACTGTTGGTTGCACTGTCGTCAAGGAGATTAACACAGCCGCCGTCTAACTCACGGGCATATAACTCTGCCATTTCATATTTACACACACCCAGACACACAGATATATACTTCTTAACGCCATGCTGAGATGACGTCAGACCGCGCGCGGAGTCTTGTCAGCCAGTGTAGATAGATGCGTTTTGACAAAAGATGTTCCGTTGGAAAGATAAAAAAATTATAAATGATCCGGCCCATGCAGAGTGATGAAAATTGACACACAAATACTAAATTTGACGTTGAATGCAATCATGCATTCATTGGCATGCAAATCGCTGTGAATATTCCATAACAATATTAAATAGTCAACGCAGACAAGGAAACGGCTATTTCCGGCCATTGAAATATCACAACAGAGCATGCAATCTTCATCATTTTCGTTTGGGATGATCTTCCTGACTTTAATAGTCGAAAATGACAAGATTTACATACAAATGGATGATACATCTAATAACACATACTAGAACAAACAAATACATCTACATAAAACGTGATTTGCGGGTCTACTTACGTCTGAAAAAGTCACTCTGTATCTCTGTGTAGGAAACGAATTTCAGAAACACGAGATGTGCACAACGTAAACCGAGGAGGGAGAAACTATACAAGGTAATCGGTCCCTTTTTTTAAAGCGAACTTGAAATATTCGGGAAATTTAACATCACGAGCACCCTAAACATACTTAAATCGGAAACATAAAAAATAGTTGCCGAATAAAACCGCAAATATACTTCCGTTAAAATGCGACAATCTGTACCTTGGTATCTAACTCGTTGCCACACATGGAGTTGCTGGGGTGCAGGGGCTAGCACGACAGACTGTCTGCCCGATGCTCATGTGATCAAATCCCATTGATGGCGGGCATTATTTTGACTGACCAAAGCTACCAGGTTGACTCTACCTAACATTAGTACCAGGAATGTTCTAGGAAGTAAAGGTGGTCGGTGAGTTATTGACCGCATCAGCAACCGAGTGCCGGTTGGTCATAGTATAGGTCTAGCACCATATACCCAACAGACACCAGGGCGTGAAAAGTTTCCCTTTACTGTAGCTTGTACACGGTCAATACTGTCCAGACATTGTAGTTCACAACACATCAGTCAACAGTTGTCACAATTAAGGACACGGTAGGGGATGTGTGTGATGTGCGGGTGGGGGAATGTGTGTGGTGGGGGATGTGGGTTAGGACTTGTGTGGGTAGGTGGAGGATGTATGTGTGGGTTTGGGGTGTGTGTGAGTGGATTGGGGATGTATAGGTGGTTAGGGAGATGTGTGTGTGTGTGTGTGTGTGGGTGGGTAGGGAGATGTCAGTTGGTGGGGATGTGTGTGTATGGTTTGGGGATGTCTGAGTGGATGTGCGATGTGTGGGTTGGTGGGGGAATGTGTGTGCATGGGTGGCGAATATGTGGTCGATGGAGGTGTGGTTGGGGGATGAGTGGTTGGAGGTGTGGGTGGGGAGAGGATATGTGGGTTGGGGATGGTTATGTGGATTAGGATGTGTATGTGAGTGGGCGCGGGATGTGTGGGTTGGTGGGGGATGTTTGTGTGGGTGTCGAGTGTGTTTGGTTTGTGGGAACAGGTGATGGCAGTGTGTGTGTGTGGGTGGGGGATGTGCTGGAGGGGGATGGGTCGGTGGGTGGGGTATGTATGTGTCTGTATGTGTGGGTGGGTGGGGTGTGTGTGTGGGTGGGGTGATGTGTGGGTGGGGTTATGTGTGGGTAGGTGGGAGATGGGCCTCATAACATTGTAGTTTGCCTTGTTTATGTTTACAACAGTCATTTCGCAATGTGTTTTTTCTTCCTATGTGAATGTATAATGCTCTTTGGGACATGTTTGATTGAGTTGCCAGAGGACCTAGTTTGTAGTGTTCTCTGGAGATATATCTTGAATAATAAATAACAAGATAAAGGATATGATTTTGCACGTTTTGTCTAGAGGTCACTCAAATGAGCTAATCATTCCCGCAATAGCCTTTTTGGAGAACATATTTCTTTGGCTCACACCCCCACTGTGAGACCACTATGTATCTACACAGAAATTTATAAAAGAAGTAACTAGTTCACCCAAGGCCAGAGAAGATCTGAACTATTAGCGCCTGTACAACTGAGGATCCCTCTCACTCATTATACTGTTGACAGTGTGCTGTTCGTCCGTCACATAGATCTACTCCTATATATTTTGTCAGTATGACCTATATCAGTTCAAGTAATCCTTCAATTTTTGCAGACAAACAAACTTCAACAATAACTGTACATTACATCTGTTGGACAGGACATCTACATGACAGTTTCTTGACAAAAGTGGAACATACATTCACAAGGAATTGTTTACACCACAAGTGTACAAGATAGACATCATGAGATACCTGACAACATCTATACAGGACTTTTCACAATATGTATAACCAACCACAGCACTTAAGACAGTCACCAGAGACAACACTTGACAGCAATTGTACAAGAAATTCACTGGGGACATGTACCTGAACACTGGTTCATTGAATACACAATTTATTGAGTTGATGGTAAGTAGAGTGGTGACCATTGCCTCATCTCCTGTCATGTCAACATTTCAATGATTGCATAGAAAATGCATAAAATATGTCACACATGAAGGTTGATAAACAAGATACAACACTTCTTATTTACTCCACCACCCAACAACTACTCCACTCCTCCTCTCCTCTCTAATCACCACTACATAATTGACTTTTATCCTTTCCTCTACTGTTACTGAGGGAAAAGCCAGGTAAGCCATAACCTGGGGCAAGCATAGGGACCTTCTGCTCCACTGGTCTGTTTAATCCTTTTAGCACCTATGATGGGTGTTGGACAGCTCAGGTTGCAGTTTTCCCCCATGATGATTTTCCAAGTCTGACTAATTATCCCCTACTGTCACAGTTTGAAGAAAAGTTACAGCCTTGTCTTTCACTGGTGAGTTGACTGTTTATGAAGTTGAGACTTAGGATGTTGTTCTCCTTTTCCTGTAGAGGAAGATCTAAGATACAAACATGTCCCAGTCTTCTTCCTTCTCCTCAGTCTATCTCACGTACTCTGACTGTTCATGAAGTTGACACTTAGGACTTTGTTCTACTTTTCCTGTAGAGGAAGATCTAAGATACAAATATGTCCCAGCCTTCTTCTTAGTCTATCTCACTTACTCTGACTGTTCATGAAGTTGACACTTAGGAATTTGTTCTACTTTTCCTGTAGAGGAAGATCTAAGATACAAACATGTCCCAGCGTTCTTCCTTCTCAGTCTATCTCAAGTCTTCATTCTGAAAACACTGTGTGAGCACAAGGCTGGAGATTAACTAAGATAAGTCCTAGCTAAACAATCCATTGCACCAGTCATTTCACAAGTTGTCCTGAATGGGGTTAACAACCAGACGTTGTTTTCATTCTCAGATGATTCTGATAATTATGATCACTGGAGTCCTCAGAACTATTTTTCTCCCTTATTTATATCCAGCTGTTTGAGAGCTGAGCTGAAAGTCTCTAGGAAATTCCCATATTGTGGGTTCTAAAAGATTTCACTTGTAGAGAGTTGGTTCTGGATTCTGGGACCACTGGTTAGTTTTCCCAGATGATATATGGATGCCTCTCCTCCATCCTCTTGTTCCCTGTTGATATATAGAATGGCACAACATCTCTTCACATGTGTTAAAAGATGAAGTTATCATACATCAACATACACAGATGGAGATGGGGAAGGTTAAGGTTGATGATGTAGTGAATTTCACTCTGATGTACTGTGGTAATCACAAGACCATATGTTAAGACAGGGTAGCTTAACACAATTACAAGCATTTATGTGGTCTAAGTTCCACCATGTTTGAACCACAGTAGACCTGGGCACAAGGAGGACCAGACACAGTACAGCAATCATTGTGACATAGCAACATGGGACAGGCATTGTGAAGGGAAATGGAAAATAGGCATTTACAACTGCAATATGCATTATGTATTAACTAATGGCATTTACCAAATTAGCAGACCAGACATCCATTCCTATGGCTGTGATGTTGGTGCATGAATGTCCTATTCCATATTCACACAGCAATGCCAGACCTCACCCCTTTTCTCAGACAGACCTGACTCACAGGTACATCATCTTCATCATCATCATGTGCTCTTTCCCCACTGAGTAATTTTCATGTCTACTACAGTAGGTAACAGAAGCTCAATTGCATAACAACTGTTCACATATGCACCAAGCACATATGTGGAAAACATGTTTAGTCCTTGTAAGTTTGCATGAGCCATACCTTATATTCAGCCAACTGAGACACAGGTTCACACACCGATGGTTCTCTTGGGAACTAGTTTATATGAACCATCCAACAGTAAAGGTAACAGTGTAATACTTCAAAGAGAAATTGTATTAATTCTCTTGAGCTTATAGCTACCAGGCATCACATGGACTTAGCAATTCTGGCGTGCCATCACCGTCCTGTTTACATATGGATATTTGAAGCATCTTTCTTTCTACTAATGTGAGAGGCTACTTATCAAAGCACCAGCTCATTCCTCCAACATTCTCAGCTTTTTACAAAGGAACTTGTACATGTTTACATCACTCATTCCAATCCAGACTGCCATTTGTTAACTCGCGAGAGCAAAGGTACAGTTGGTTTAAGAATAAGTCATCCTAGGCATGGAGAATGCACAAGGGGTTTGGGTTTGCGAATCTGCATGAGTGTACCACACATTCATCAAGCATACGCAACCAGTCACAACAAGGGATTGATATGCATTTGGAGTATACAGCGTGAAAGACATGTCAAGGTGGAAGAAGCAGTATTCAGAATTCTGGCGCACAGAAGTTAGGTTTTCCACTTTCACATTGTATTCATAAAATACTCTTATATTCTTCTCATTCGTACATTAGGTCTAGCCACAACATTAAAGTATGTTTTAAAGTGGTACCTGCTGTCCAGAGAACAATATTATTGAATCTTTAAGGGCATTGTTGGGTCATCACATCACACTAGCGACCGCTCCTGGTGAGATCCCCGCTCAAACTAATTAGATTTTAAAATATGGCCCAGGAATAGCGTGGGCTCATTACTTATGAACCAATCAAAAGACAAGTGCATACCGCCGCCTCCCCCAACTCGTTCTAGAACATACGATCTAAGAATAGCCCTTATATTAAGTTATATTTGGGATGGTCCCCGTTAAGACTTAAAGTATATTTATGAAATGTGTCGGACTGGAAATGGGGATTCCGTTCCATCATGCTACACTCTTGATGAACGAAAGGCGAGTGATTGGAAGAGCCGAATGTAAGACGGGCCTGCGTGCCCATTTTGTCACCCTTTCAAACTAAAGTTGATTTGATTTGATTTTCTTCTTCTTCCATGAGCGCCAAACATTACATGTATGTTTATTGATGAAACTGCGCGTGGCAGTAATACGATTACAACCTTTATCGTGTAAATAAATTGTAAGAGCATTACTCTTTCATAGGATCAACCTTCGATAACAATTATCGCACGACTCTATCATAGTATCACATTTTGATAACAATAATCATACTGTCTATAAACCAACATCAACTGTAACTCTGTGTTCAGAGACTGAAAAGAACGCAGGCAATGCATTACCAGGGGATACTATTTGATTGAAACCTTGCTTATACTGAGAACATAGACCAGGTGATAACAAAGGCTGAACGCGGTTTGTCTGCAATGCGGGTGATGGCAGCGGTAAACTGTGAGCAGCGCCATCTATATCTTCTTTATGAGGGTCTGGTCCTTTCTGTTTTGGTTTATGCAATTCTGACTCTCAGCCATAAGCAGATGGAAAGGATGGAAAGGATACAGAACGAAACTATGCGTATTATGCTTGGATGCATAAGAGATACAGCATGCAGGGAGATGCGCTACCTTCCAGATTTTCCAGCCATGGGAGACAGAATACAAAATTGGCGAGCACGTGCCTACTTTAGAGTAAAGGCAAACACACAACATCCACTGCATAGTGAAATTAAGAAGGTAAACGGCAGCAGGTTAAATAGAGGAAAGTCGTGGATGGGTCAAGCCGAAGACATTCTTCAACAGGTGTGTTCACTTGAGGACTTCGAACCTGGCGAGGAGTGGGTACAAGTGCCAACAGGGATATGTGCTTCCTTTTCAGCGTGCATCCAACTAGACAGAAAATGCAGACAAGAATATCTGGCTGATGTGGAGGCGGAAGTACAGGCTTTGTTCTTTGAAAATTGTTTAGAGGGTGGTGCTGTCATTTACACAGATGTGTCGGTCGTTCGACGAATGAGAGGTTCATGGGTTTTTACGGCTCATGCCGAAGAGAGAATTGTGAAGGAAGATTCTGGTGCATTTGCTTTGACCACAAGTAGCCTGGCTATGGAAGTCGTGGCAGTAGGTAAAGCATTAGCATTGCTCGAGACACAGAAATTCACTAGGGCATGTTTCCTCAGTGACTCAATGAGTATATTCAGAAAGATAGAGATGGGCAGGGTCTGAAGAGTGTGGCTGCTGTCTCTGGAGCGATCTCGGACGGCAAAGATTAGTTTCATTTTCGTGCCAGGGCATGCGGGTGTACAAGGAAATGAGCAGACTGACAGGTTTGCAGGTAGGGCTACTGTGGAATGCGGACAAGACATGGACTATGCTTATATTCTGAATGCTCTACGAGAAGAAAGTCGCTTGCGAGAACCTAGTGATGACTGTGAATAAACTACCATGATCAGGCTACGACACAGAACTGGCGTCGTTAGCCGCTTACGCTGCGAGATTTACTGAGGATGTGATCCGAGCACTTATGGACTGAATGGTTCGATGTGCAATGAGGATGATCTGTCGACTAACTAACTAACATTGTGATAACAATTATCGGACGATTCTCTCATAAGAAAAGACTTTGATAACAATTATGCAATTATGCTCTTTCATACAATAACGATTTGGAGTCCCCGGAAACGACAGAGCTGATCGATTGGCTAAGGAAGGAGCAAAAGAAGAACAACCTGATGTGCCTATTACATACCACCAAAAGAAAAGAATGATCAAATCAATCAGAAAGCCACCAAACCTTACTCAAGACGACTAACACGTTATGGACATACTAGAACAGGTCATTCTTCTGCGCCTCAGAACAGGACACAATAGATTACGCAACCACTTGTATACAAAATTCAAGATTGGTGACTCAGCCATGTGCACATGTGGTTTGGCGTCGCAGACAGCAGAGCACATACTCCAGGATTGCCCAAACTACAACATATTCAGGCGAACCTTCTGGCCTAGAGAGACAACAGTGGAAGATAAACTCTATGGACCGCTGAATGAACTAAAAAAGATTGTTAGATTCATACAAGAGACGACATTGCAGTTGTAGACATGTTTCAGGCGAACGAAAGAAGAAGAAGAAGAATACACATTATCGGAGAATTTAATAATTCCAGTGAACAAAAATGTTGGTATTTTATCTTTAGAAAATGTTCGTTATCTTCTTTCTCGCTCACTTTCAGACGTCAGTATGAATGAAACAAAGGAAGGCAGCAGTCGACTTGTTTACATCTGTGTCTGGTTTGACTGTCTCTTTTCTTTTTCTTTCTTTCCTTTAAAAATGAATATCTTGTTTACAATGTACATCTTACCTGCGTGCCACCAGACATGACATCTTCCATTCCCACCATATCATTTATGACGTGGATGATTCCATTCCATGCCTCAATGTTGCCCTCTACTACATGAGATGTATCCTTGCTTGTGGAGTTGTTATAGCTCAGCACGTAGTAGGTTATATTCTGTTCAATATGAAATCAGCGAAGCTAAATTAAATAGAACAGTACTACACATCCCAAGGCTATCAAGGTTTGATCACACCCTACAACATGAAGAAACAGTAAAAGGAAAGTTGGAATTAGAATAGTGATGGAAAAAAGGAAGGGAAAGACAAGGAAACACATGTATAAAACAATCACGCACTAATGGATCAATTCAGACATCCATGGAATTAGAGAGTGGCACAAGACAGACAACTATATCATGGCATGGTCAGGCAGCTCTTTGACCGGTACAATGCCTGATAAACTTATGGTATGTATTATAGTATGTAATAGTATAGTATTACCATTTCAGCGAAGCAAGAATTAGTTGCTACAAGTGAGTAGCATTTTAAGAAAACAATTCGACATATCACATGAGTGTCTATGTGTCACTGTAATAAGGTCATGTTATCTGATCAGCATGACTAGACTCAGAACGGAGAGTCACGTAATCAACACTTTGAGATTTGTCCATACAGCTGTAATCTGTACTGTTATAGATTCCATCGCTGAACTCAACGTACTCCCCTCCATCTATACCACACCTAACGCTACATTTCTCTGTTAGATTTTGCTCACAATTGGTCTGCTCAATTCCTTCCTTGGCAATACATCACATAAACGTTTGCATGCCCTTCGTATGCACATCTTGTCAGATATTATTCCTTATTTATATTTTGTATGCGTGTAATATGTATTTATGTTTTGTATGCATTTCCAGTAACTCGGGCATGTCCCAGGGCGCATATCCAAGTGAATGTAACAGGGCGCATATGCAAGTGAATGATGTGAAGCGCAACCTGTGAATACAGTCTATCCATCCAGAGCGGGGGTTGCAGGTTGTGATCTTCTGTAGCGTGTTCGTGGATTCTGATATAATTATCTTGTGTGCGGCTGCTGCTCATGCGAGTTCCCTGAATGCTGTTGAGATCTCCAGAATCAGGCATGATGTGGTTGTCTGGACACTGCCGCTAATCTCTGCCAATGATTTTGTTATTATGTGTGTAGTTTACACCTACGCTGACCTTAAAAACCACTAATAGGATCCATCTGTGTAGAGTATGCTGCTAATGGAAAGATGTTCATGCAATGATTGATACCTCCTATGCCATGTATCTGTACATGCCATAAAATCAGTTCATGCTGTGATGAAAGACTGTTAAGATTCGCTCACTACAGTGTCTCTATCATGCACTTAATATACAGTGTCTTCTCCTTTTGTCCTACTGATTATGTCGCGGAAAGTCATAGAGGGGGGTAAATGTAATTGCTTGTATTGCCTGTATTAATGTTGTATTTGATTTCTATTTTACTCCATTTATCCAACTTCTTCTGGGTCGTCCTGTAGTCTTGTATCCCGATGTTCTCACGTAGAACGATCTTGTCGCTGATTGGCCTTGTTCATTTCTAACTAAAAGTCTAATCCATTGCCATTTAATTCTGTGGTGTTCAATAAAGTCAGTAGTCGGTGTTATCCCAACACTTGCTCTTAGTTTCTCGTGTGTCTCTCTTTCTCTTCTTATTTCTTACAGCAGTGTTTCTTATGCAACTCATCTCACATGATGTGATTTTACGCCTGTGTGTTTCTTGGACTGTCTGTGTATTAATAAAATATACTTTTGAGATTTAAATAATACAACATACTCACCCCAGATGTCAAGGACGCCTTTGTCTCCAAATTGGCCAGATTCCCTTGCAGGTTGTAAAATGAACTGGATGAAGTATTCATGAACTGACCAGCCGCGATGTGTTGACGAAGGATCTGTTGCAGCTTGTTGTCATCTTCCAGAAGGTTGACCAGTTGAGTGTCGTTCATCACATTTCTAGCAATTCACAAGAGACATTTGTGACATGAACATGAGAACAAGAAAATGAAAGCAAACCCAAAAGCGGGAAACTGATATGGGTCTGTGAAGTGATAGGGCTGTCACAGTTTGTAGGTCTGTGATGTGATAGGACTATCACAGATTGTAGGTCACTGATGTGATAGGACTATCACAGTTTGTAGGTCTGTGATGTGATAGGACTATCACAGTTTGTAGGTCTGTGATGTGATAGGACTATCACAGTTTGTAGGTCTGTGATGTGATAGAGCTATCACAGTTTGTAGGTCTGTGATGTGATAGGGCTATCACAGTTTGTAGGTCTGTGATGTGATAGGGCTATCACAGTTTGTAGGTCTGTGATGTGATAGGACTATCACAGTTTGTAGGTCTGTGATGTGATAGGACTATCACAGTTTGTAGGTCTGTGATGTGATAGAGCTATCACAGTTTGTAGGTCTGTGATGTGATAGGACTATCACAGTTTGTAGGTCTGTGATGTGATAGGACTATCACAGTTTGTAGGTCTGTGATGTGATAGGACTATCACAGTTTGTAGGTCTGTGATGTGATAGGACTATCACAGTTTGTAGGTCTGTGATGTGATAGAGCTATCACAGTTTGTAGGTCTGTGATGTGATAGGGCTATCATAGTTTTTAGGTCTGTGATGTGACAGAACTATCACATTTTGTAGACCTGAAGGCCTGGAGAAATAGGTAGCCAGTCTTTTGTTTCTTTGGCTGACGAAGAACGTAGGCGTTGAAGCCTCATCCACCGGGGTCACATGATCAGTGTATCTCCTTATCAACTACGCCAGCGAGTCAACTTTTGTGTCATAGAAGACAGACGGCTGGTGCTATGAATGAATCGTTAAGGCATAAATAAATCATGTCGATGCTAAACTGGAACCAACACACCAAGTACAGTGCCCACCACTCACAAGGGGTTCTATTGCGATCAGGTTGTAGTGGTCAAAAGATCAGAGCTGTCACTGGCCAAGATCTGGGAGCAGCCCTTCGTGATGAGGTCTAGCCAAAGACGGTCTTCCCATTCTGGCTACAGTTGCAACGATCTCCATGTGTCTCCAGAGATGTGAAGCTCCAGTACTGCATTGCACGCTCATCTGACTTCTGCACTTATAAAGTGGAAGGAGTGACCTGCCACACAGCTCCCGGGTAGATGGTACAATCATGTCAGGTCAGGAAGAAGGTCACTACGCCAATCTCACTCCGACAGGTACAAAGCCTTCCCACAACTCGAGTGATCTGGCCGCCAACACATCAGACACAAGGGTTAGAGCTCAGTCTCCCAAAGCTCTTCCAAACATCCAACCCCAGACCATGGTACAAGGACAGCAATGACGCAGCTGCCATAAAACATTTGTAACTGGAAATGGTGAATCTATTAGCATGTATATCTACCTCATTATCATATAGGTAAATGTGGTGTAATGACAGGTACTGCCATCGGGTCATTAATTATTAGAAATTTACATATTTTAAATCATTGAATAATAAGGTGGTGAGACAGCTCCCTTGTCACCGGCCTACTTTTCCAGGTAATTCTGAAAATGCCTCGCACCCAATTTTTAAGACTAGGTCAAGTTAAGAACAGTACTGATTAGAAACAAAAATAATAATGCAACTGTTGGGAATTGTACCCTAATCATTGGCCTGACAGACAAGTACACCAAATACACACCAATTAGTGTTAAAACATGAAAAGGGAGGTCTGTGAGCACAGGGGGTATCATTAACACAACAACAGTAAACTAGATCACCTGAAACCTTGATCAGTGGGCACAAACATGGTGAATGGTCCAGGTCTTGTGAGAACTTCACTATAAAACCTGGTAGCTATGTTGACCATGTACTGGAGCTTGTCCTTGAACCTGGTGTCTTGGGTGTTGAGCTCTTCAAGTTTCTGGGGACATTAAATATACGGAAGGGTCGAATACATTTTCTTCACATAGATAAAGAACTAAGTAGACTTGCCTCTCCAGTCTGTTCATTTTTTTTTTCCGCATATCCTTTACAGGACATCGCTGTCAACATCAGCATCTGTCAGCTGATTGTTGATTATTTGGCAAGTTTACGCTCAGTAGTCTGCCATTGCTTTCTGAAGGACCGGCTCAAATACCCCTAAGTTACCGACGCGGAGAGAACCGCTAGCAATTCTTGCGCAACGTGAGGTTACTGACTAGACTATACGAGATTACGGAGAAAGTCGTGTAACCTCCAGACCAGAGAGACCGGCATACCACACTCAATTCACACACAGTGAATAGTTAGGCTTTAATAAGAAAAAACGCAGAAATCGTTAGCAGAAATAAAACCAGGAAAAGCATGCACTCACGCACAAGTACGCACTCATACCCCCACACACACACACACACACACACACACTCTTACACACACACACACACACACATACGCACGTGCAGTGTGCGCATATGCACACACGCAAATGTACACACGAGTGCACGTACGCATATGCGCACTCTCACATGCTAGCACGCACGCGCAAACCCACACACACACTCACACAAACGCACACCCACACACACACAATCGCACTCACACACACACACACACACACACTACTATATATAAGCATTTAAAAAACCATGTCCCGTAGCAGGAATGATCCTGTGGGTCGGTGACGTCATCAGGCCTTCGTGTTTTGTGGTCTGACTGCACGCAGAAATTGGTGGCCTGTCTTACCTTCTGTTAGCGGACGATGAACCCCCGTCTTATATAACTATCTGCCCAGCCGTGGTAACTATGTGAACAGTTGTTCAGAGTAAAGAGGTTGAGGAAGGCTGGCCTAGAATATGTGTGCACGCGATACGTGACATCAGACAGATCAGAACAAATAGTAATGAACCTCTTCGTCTTGGTCTATCTCACTGATGGCCTCACATCATCAGAAACCAATATACTCCTTTAGAAACTCAGACATGTAGGCCTACTCCGGACATCGCTGTTGTTTGTTACCATTGAATCTCATAAGGCAAAGAAAACGTGGGCCGGATGCCATATCTAAGAATATCAGGATGTCATGAGAACAAATTCAGTTGCAACTAATCATTGTTGGGACGCGGTGGCGCAATGGCTAGTACGTTTGCCTGTCAACCATGTCATCTTGTGTTTGATTCCAAGACAATATTTTTATTTTCTTTGTACTATGTAATTCTGATATTGTATACACACGTTTCTCTGTTATGCAAACGTGTTAAATTAAAATTACCGTGGGAATAACAAATTGTCCATATTTCAACAATACCTGTGATTTTGTGTTTCACGTGACTGTACCAAAGTATTATTCATTTATTATTGTCATATATACAACTCTGCAGGGACGCAGAGGTGTTTCCAAGGCACCAGGGCCGGGTTATATACTGGCCAAGACCTATTGACGCGTCCTCGTCGAGCGTCCTGGGCAACAGGTCCCCTCGGGGTCCTGGCTAAAGTCAATAGGATCGCCGATTCCTCCGAAGTCGGAGAGTGGCTGCCTGTACGGCGAGGAACCACCAGTCTGCACACCAATAAGCCAGACATGGGACAACGGATACTCACGCAAACCTCAGGTCCTGTATGACATCACACTGATGTTGGACAACAGGATGCCTTCATCCGACATACAGGACTTCGCGTTGGAGCTCAAGCCAACGAACACAAGCAAGCAAGCAAGCATACAACTCTGCAATGTGCACCTGGAGAGATTCAGTAAAATATACCAGCAATAACTCGTGCAACATATTGATTGTGGCTTTTGTGTTCACAATCTAGCTATAGTCGAGTTATAATTTAACATAATTGTCACGGAGCTGATCCATGACTCTAGTGATCGAGTGAGCTGGCAGAACATGACCGCCCACGCTTACCGTCATGGCACATGATGGATGGATGGTCATTTAGCAGCAATTCCACTCGTTAGACATTAGAACACATTTGTCAGATTTGTAGGGTAGAACTTCGATTGGCATCATTGATCAAATATGTGTGCTGGGCTGATGAGTGTCAGAGACATGGTGTCAGGTCACGGCATCGATACAGCCACCAATTCCTAGCTTCCCTATCAAGTCGGTTCAGCAATGTGATTGCCATGTGTCCGTGGTGTAGGTCAAGGACATGTGACAGAGATCGTGCATGAGGTTCCATACAACCAGCAGAGATCCCGCTAGTGCCCCAGGTCAGACGCAGGGTGTCAGTTTGTACCAAACACAACGGGCATCTCCACATCGCATTGTTAATTAAGACTATAAGTTTCTTCTTTGTAACAGTTATAGTAAGTAACTTGTGTCTTATGACTTTGATTTCTTTGATAAATTTAATAACTGTATAATGAATTTAATTTCTGTATTAATAAATCTTTAAGAATCTATATGGAAAGTGTAATAGCCAACCTTAATTATATTTCCCTCACACAATGTTCCATCCCATGTGTAGCCTTCATTGCAAATACAACTGTAGATTAAATAATTGTAGATACAGGAGGTCAAATGTAATGCTTCAAACTCAACTGTAGATGAGATAATAATAGATACGTTGGAATAATAATAATAAACATATCAGCTTAAAATGTAATATTTCAAACAACTGTAGAGAAAATAATAATAGACTAAGGAGGTCAAAGTAATGATTCAACATGTCTGTAGATGGAATTCTAGACACAGTAGATGAAATGTAAGATTAACAAACAACTAAAGATGAAACAATGAACACATGGAATAAATTGTAATGCTCCACACAAACAACTGCACGTGTTTATATGCAGCATTGCACTAATCAGTTAGAGGGTGGTGATGTGGTGGCGCAGTTGCCCTTAAGTGTGCATGCCTGCCCACTTATCTTTTGAAAGTGGATTTGTCATCAAGCCTTCTCAGATAAGAGCATAAAATTAGGACATCTTACGTTCATGCTGCAGACAGTACAGCACTGGGGAAGAGTAAAGTGTAGACAAAGCTGGTTGCTGCCGGGCTAATCTTCACACGTAGAACAGACAAACAGAATAGCCACATTAGAACAGACAAACAGCCTAGCCACATTAGAACAGACAAACAGTCTAACCACATTAGAACAGACAAACAGCCTAGCCACATTAGAGCAGACAAACAGCCTAGCCACATTATAACCTTTCTGATGATGGGCTGTAGCTTGGTTTTCCTTAGCTGGCTTTGAATTGGAGCCTAGTCCACACACGTGCTACTACTAGGAAGTGCAGTAGAATGATTCTGAGTCCACGTTAACTTTCCCTATTACCAGTGTCCCTCGCCATCAGGAGATACCACGCGATTTCTGAGGTACTTGTATATTATGTCCTCAAGTCAAGAAATCAATATTTTACTTCCTATCTACTGGCATGGGTAATTAATCCATTACCCCGTGGTTAGTAGAACGAACGAATAAACTATTGTTCTACAACAGATACATAATTTGGCACCCAGACCCTTCTGACATTGTACCCTTCTTGTCTCTTTGTTCTATTACATTATTCCATGCATATATCATGTATGAAGCTATTTTTGACAGCAACGATACCAACATAAACAATATATGCATTACAAAAGCATTGAAAATGTGCAATACTCAATAATGCATGACTCACCAAAAGTATTATTTGACCTGACACTTATAATTAACTAACGGCAGATGTAGAGAACATTTCAGCTCGTTAAACCTCTCAGTTACGCCATCTTGCATGCTGGAGTGCACAACTGGGAATCCTCCGAGGTATTACTGACTTCGTGCACGGTGATGAGATTGTCGTTATGTTATTTCGTGGTGAAAACGACTTAAGGAAGTGTGTTAAGAAAGTGAACCTATGCAAACCTAAAAACCTAGACAGACATGACGGACACTGTAGGTGAATGTACCTGTGTTTAAGAGGTTCTCTGGTCTCACAGACAGCATTGGGGCCACAAATACCTGGGCTGCACATGTCCTTGATTGTACAACCTTTGTCAGGGTTGTCTCCTTCATAACCTTCCTTGCATCGACATGTGTACTGCAACAATAATATATAATACGAAATATTTTGAACGTGAATGATACAGACACAATCATTACATTCAGCGAGTGGAAAAGAACAGAAACACAGACATTCTAAACGATTTAAACATTGAAGGTTTTCGATAAAGTGAGACATGTCAACATGATAAAGATGCTTGCAGATTTACAAATTGATGGAAAATACCTAAGACTTATATATATATATATATATATATATATATATATATATATATATATATATATATATATATATATATATATATATATATATATATATATTGGAAACAACAAGCTGCTATAATGACTGACAGTGAAGTAGGTGAATAGTAGCCTATTGAGTGAGGTGTCAGACACCGATGTGTAATGTCTGCAGATCTTTTTGTCCTGTACAGTGACAATATTTTCAGAAATGTAGAAGATGTGTAAGGAATTTTATTTTATTTTTTTTTTGGGGGGGGGGGGGGATGGGGGGGGGGGGCGTAACTACAACAACATTACCGATGCGAATGTTGCACTATTTATTAATTGGAGACCATGAGCAGGATCTGCAACATTTAGTAGATGCGGTTGTTGCACACAGTGAACAACTAGCGTTAGAATTGATTGATTGATTGATTGATTGATTGAGGAACCGACATCACAGCATTCGGGACATTCCCATAAGCGCTCCGTCCCCATCCTCAGCAACCAGCGAAGAGTTCCAACACTAATAGTTCCAGTAGCAATCTGATTATATGTCCGTCTCGCCTTTCCTCTGAGCATCGAGCGTCGGCCAGATCCCCTCGTCACTCCTCGCTGTCTCATTCTAAGCAGACCATGGTGATCCATTTGCTCCTCCGAGGTGTACACGTGCTCCCACAAGGCCGCAACCACATCTGCCTTGTCATGCATCAATACTCCACCAAGTTTTGCCGAGCCAGCCAATCTGTCCGCCTGTTCATTCCCCAGCACACTGGCATGCCCAGGAGAAAAGATCCAGGTGATTCTTGCTACCCGTGACCTCCGAAGCGAAGCAAGCCACTCTGCACGAAGCTTGCCTGTTCTCACCCTTCTCAGCATGCTTTCTGAGTCAGTTACAATCACAATGTGTTTATGTATCGTGTTTTCTATCCAGCGGAAAGCTGCACTGACCGCCTCCACCTCCATTCTTAAGCTAGATGTAGTGTCATCATACGCCAGGCTCTCCTGCACCAAACGCCGACCATTAGTTTTTGCCAAGAACCCCCAAGCACTTCTACTACCTCTCAACACCGACCCATCCGTGTAGATAATCACATCACCCGGGCGAGAATTTTCCTGAATTAGTTACTGAATTTCCACTTCCGTGGCCCCTGCTGGCCTCTCCCTGCACTCCCGGCTCAATGTGATTATAACTCTGCACAAGTCTGACTGCACGGCTGGCACTCTAACCCACTCCTCTGCTCGCCTAATGTTCTCCAAGGCGCACACCTGTCTGATCGTATCCTCCGCCTGAGCCATCCATGATTTCCCTCTTATCAGTCTTTGACCCTTAACTACGTCCAGCGTCTCATGCAACGGGTGATCTGTGTCTGCAGCTACTCTGAGGTATGCCTTCACCTGCCTCACCTTGAGCCTACCAGCAACAGTAGGCAAACCAAGGATGTAACGCATACACACTACTGGAGTGTCTCTGGTGCATCCCAGAATGACTCGCATAGCTTCGTTCTGTATGCGCTCTAATTTCACCAGCTGACTCTTTGAGACAGTGAACAGTCGTAGTCCATAATCAATCACTGAGAGGATCAAGTGCTGGTATAGTGTGAAGAGCATTCTCTGCTCTGTGTCCATTGCAGTCATAGTTTTAAGTGCATTTAGTCCCTTTTGAGATCTTGTCACAACCGTCTCCACATGGTCCTTGAAGGACAGAATTAAATTGTACGAAGACACAGATTAAGGTCGTCACTAGGAATAGGGAGATTCCACAATGTAATATACAAGTAAATGGGAATATTCCTAAACAATTGATTCGTTAAAATTATCTCGGGAAAGTCATAACGTCTGACGGGAGATGCCTTGAAGAGATTAGAACAAGAATCGCCATGTCGAAGGTAGCCTTTTGCAAGATGGAAAACATATTAGCCAATAAAAAGGTGCCATTTGGAACGAGAAAAAGAGCATTGAGGTACTAGTTAGAGAGTGTACTTATGTATGAATGTGAAGCATAGGCAATGAACAGACAAGCTGAAAAACATCTAATGGCTGTGGAAATGTGGTTTCTGGGGAAAATGCAAAGAATACAATGGACAGACAGAAAAACGAATGACCAAGTCTTACAAGAAACAAATGAAAATCGTAATCTATTAGAGAAATTAGACGTAGACAGTTAAATATTTATGGTCAAGTTATGAGAAGAAATCAATTGGAGAACTTAGTGACGACTGGCAAGATGAAGGGAACAGACCAAGAGGAAGACCGAGAGGAAAATACCTGGATGGTGTGGCCACATCGCATGGGAGAGACAGGAACACTGAGCTGATCCACGACTCTGGTGATCGAGTGAAATGGCGGGTCATGGCCGCCCACGCTTTCCGGCATGGCACATAATTGTTTGATTGATTGATTGATTGATTGATTGATTGATTGATTGATTGATTGATTGATTGATTGAATTTGTCTAACTGACGTATATCTTATTTAGTCTAATTTATGGGTACCTGATTTGGTCTAACTGATGAATACCTGATTTGGTCCGGTGTATATACAGTCTGTTGTGACATGACAACCACCACTGTTATTCTGGCAAGGGTTTATGGGAGCACACTCTGTCCCATCTCCAGCGTAGCCATCATGACAGACACACCTGTGTCTGCCTGGACCTGTGTGAATGCACTGACTGTTGTTTCCACACGGGGACACGGAGCTCTGGCACGGGTTGTCTCCTGCATACACAAAGCACGTGTATTACATCTTACAGAATTACAAACTATTTGGTGAATTTGTTCAATGCTTTCCAGTTGTTATACATTTCACTTAATAAATTGCAATAAAACTAATAAATAGTATTGTTTTTATTAATTGTATTGTAAGGTATGCTTCTAGGAACAAGTTTATGTGTGTGTGTGTGTGCGTGTGTGTGTGCGTGCGTGCGTGCGTGCGTGCGGGCGGGCGTGCGTGCATGCGTGCGTGCGTGCGTGCGTGCGTGTGTGTGTGTGTGTGTGTCCTTAAACAAATGATGAACCGCCTCCCTTACCTCGTTGTCATCTGAACCCGCACATCTTCTTTCAAGGATCCAAACAAGTGAAAGTGTGATGGCATCAAGTCTGGACTGTACACTGCTTCAAGACCTCTAATTTCAGAGTACGTAGTGCATCCACTGTATGTGCAGCAGTAAAAGAGATAATATTGTGGTGCAGTAACAATACTCCTTTTGAGAGAAGTCCCCGACGTTGCGATCGTATCACGGGGTTAGGTTTGTTCAAATGCATGCCACTGTATAGAGAACTAGTCAGCTACACCCCTTACCTTGACATGCATAGAACCCTTGATGTTGCCGGGGCCCATAAGGGAAGCAAAGAATAGCAACACTGCAGCCTACCACGCATGTCGTAAGAGGCGATCAAGGAGGCTTGATGGTTCCGTCGCCCTGCTACTGAGTGAGTGCGTGGCGCGACACTGTGAGCTGTGAGTTTCGTGTGAATTGCTTTTGAATCTGCCCAAGTTGTTTTTTTTGGAACGTGACTGCATGTTCGGAGCGATGGCAGGTGGCTATGTCCCAGAGTTGACCGGTGTTTGCCTTATGCAGAAATGCGTTGCTGCTGGGCTTCTGTTTGACTGCCACTGCCGTCAGTGATGAACTGTATTTTCGTGGACTGTGTGGGTGAACATCTAGGAAACATCCAGATAGGAAAATGAGTGCTGATTCCATCAGAGACGAATTGGGTGTTTCGTGGGGGACTGGTGTGTTAACATTCTGGCGGTGGCATTATGCACAGTGTATCTGTGCGGGCTGTTGTTTGCCGAGACTCCTGTCTTTTCCACTTTTCACATTGGGCAGTGGGGAGCGTTTTGTGTGATATTCACTGGCACAGGAACGGAGCATAATGGGGACGACCCGTTGCCGTGAAGTTGGAACTGTGACTAATTAACTAACTAACAGAACCCTTGATGTCTCTTTCTACCCCTGTCTCTGCTCCCAAGAGTTTTTTGTGATATTGAGGAATAATTAAATGTGTGTTTCGTGTGTGATTTTAACCTCAGATTGTATTTACTGCTCAAGAATTTTGGAGGAATTATAAGAAATCGTGACTATCAGCGCTAACATCAGAAACATACCAAATAAGCGAACAGCAACAGCTACAGTAGGAAACAGACAGCAGATATTTGGAACTTGAAGTGTTAGTGGACCAGGAGAAACAGAACTAGCTTTAGTAGAGTTCACGAACAATTAAAACATCCAAATATTAGGTCGTACTGTACGCGAAAAAGGGGCAGAACACACAATGAATTAATGGCAATTAAGTTCTGATATGGACTAGTCGATCAGTGAGTAAAGGATCAATAAAGAATGCGCATTATATTACATCCTTGAAATAACGCAGGGCATTATCAACATCAACACTGAATTGATATAAAACAGAACATTACTCAGGCGATATATATATATATATATGAATGTGTGTAAGTGTGTGTGTGTGGGGGGGGGGGGGGGTTGTGTAAGTGTAGACTGCGGCAGGCTGCCAAAATTATTAATGACATAGGCTCTGGCTGTCACCAGGAGGCCTCTTCCACATACGCCCTGTCAGAAGTGTAGGTCCTCAAGAACGGCAACTCCCGTATTTGAGACGTGAACTCAGCAAGGAAGCTGCTGAAAAACGAACAATAATTCAGTAGGGATCCACCGACTGCGATGTACCCGAAATGACGAACTATATAATTCAGCATGGACGGTCCCACTGTGGTGTGTAGAGATGGGAAGGAAGATGAACGTGGCAAGAAAAGTGGCGGTTGTGAACAGGAAGAAAACGAACTTACATTCTAGACAATAGGGCTCACCTGCGCACAAGCCATCACCGTTGATTCCATTATTGCATTCACCACCTTCACACTTGCAATCTAGCGATGGGAGAAGACTAATTAGTTATCTACTCACTCAACACGAGCGAATGAATAGTTAAGGACACTTTTCCACTGCTTAAAATGTAATATGTTTATAACATAATTGCTTAAAATGTAATTTGCATACAGTATAGTTGCTTACAATGCAATGTATTTATAGTATAGTTGCATACAATGTAGTTTGTTTACAATATAGTTGCTAAAATGTAGTTTATTTACAATAAGGTTTCTTACAATATAGTTTGTTTACAATAATGCTGCGTACAATATAATGTGTTTACAATATAGTTGCTTACAATGTAATTTGCTTAAAGTACTGATACTTATCGATACAGCAGACAGATACTAATCATGGACCATCCTTGAAGACAACGGGATACAAGAGCAATTGCTAGAAAACATCATAGCCATGTACCAATCGAGCCGAAGTGTAGTAAGAACACAAGAAGGAATAACAGATATGTTCACAATCAATAAAGGAGTGAGAAAGGGATATGTGTGCTCTCTCCTCTGCAATTTAATATCTACATGGACAGAATATCCAAAGAAGCAAGTCTTGACAACAGATTTGGAAAATTTAGAACTCTTTACTCCAGATGAAACAACTGATCCACGGGAAATAAATGAACTTCTATTTGCAGACGATCAGTGCCTGTTTTACAGCGATGAGGGCAGACTACAAAATAATATTACTAATCTGAGTTCAACCTGCAGCAGATACAATATGAGTATAAACACAGCCAAAACCGAAGTAATGCAAGTTAGCAGATCGCCGGACACACTAAGTATACAGATAAATAACACACCTCTGAAACAAGTTAAAGAATTCAAATATCTTGGAAGTATGTTCACAGAAGGTGGCAGACCCATGTCCGCAAAACGACAGATAATAAACAGCATATTCACACCAACCCTATGCTACCAATCTCAAACTTGGACTTTATCCAAATCACACTCTCCCAAAGTCAACACCTGCGAGATGAGATGCCTGAGGCGAGCTGCCAACTGAACAATCCGAGACCGAGTAAGAAATGATGTTATCAAACAGACAGTGGGATCAACACCTTGTGCCACATTTATTGAAAGACAGAAGATCAAGTGTCGTTAGAATGCAACACCAACAACTACCATCATTGGCCTTACATCAAAGATCATCTGTGACGAGACCAAGAGGGCGTCCAAGAATAAAATGGATTGACAACATCAAAGACATTGTACAATTACACGGAATGACACTATCAAGTGCCGCCCACCGGTCTTTGCCCACGGAGTCTTTGAAAATCACCAATATATCGAGGAAAGACAATACTTCTGTTCCAGATACAGGTACTTTGACCATTTAGTATGCCCTGGTCATCAACATTGTCAGCACTACACAGATAGGAAGACTTGAAAAGATATGCAACGAAATCATGAGTATTATTTTGTTGTATACGATGGTCACCTGCTGTGCAGCAATGAGGCACATCCTTGTCTTTCCAACCATGAACAACAGAATCAAGATATGAAAATAAGTGCACATGGACAGCACCTTCTGCATCCAGCTCTATTCGGAGAAAAGGGTGAAAGTCTAAAGACAGGCAAATCACGGATGTGTCCGGCGGAAGATATTGTCAGGCAGGTCTGCATTCTTACCAATATAAATCCCGATATGGAATAGGTGCCTGTAAACAACACTTAACTGCACCTTCTCCTGCATTGTCACACGTGACAGGACGTGCAGAGTGCAGAAACCTACAGCTATAAATGCAAATGCCAAAAATCTCATCAGTGAACACCGAGGCGATTTCGATGTGCTTATCTATACAGGTAGATATTTACATACTTGCTGATTCCACCATCTGGACTGATTGCGCTCCCTAATTATGTGAATGTGTTTGTTTCTACCATTGTCTGCATCCTTATCTTGATTCGTTATTATGATGCGGTCTCTGTGGCTAAGGGCTTGAGAACGCGGTTTGTGAGCCCGTAAACCAGGGTTCGAAACACAGCGGTGCTAGTTTTTTTCGAAATAGATATAGATGCCGGTCATTCAGAAAGCAATGGCAAACTACTGAACGTAAAATTTGCCCAGGAATCACGAACAACGAAAATGCTGAGATTGAATGCTACGTCCTGTGAAAGACATGCAACTAATTTTTATTTTTATTTTGATGCATACATCACTTAACACATTAAACGAAATTTATGTATACATAATTAGGAAGAACTGGTGTGATGTCTGAGAAGAATGTTGCCAATACTATGGACTGTCAGAGTAACTAACAAGGATTGCTTGGAAAAGGCTAATGAAAGTAAAACAGTATAAACACCTGTAAGAAGAGACAAACAATGGTCATTGACAATGTGATGAGAAAAGTATCTTTTGGAAGCATTATAACAAATGGAAAAAATCAGTGGTAAAAAATGCAGAGGAAGACCGAGAGAGGTTATGTTGGATGGTTTCAGTCAGTGGCAGGGGGAATATCATCAACAGGATGACAGATGGTTTAAGTCGGTGGCATTGGAGAACAACATCAACAGAATGTATCCAAAACACAAAAGTCTCAGATCTGTAGTGATACATGATCACCTATGCCAGTTGGCCGGGCATGAGTCGATGATTATGATGTATAGACTACGATTTTTGAAACCAGGCACATAAATATATTTCCCACTGACACAAACATGTCTTAGGTGACTCACCCAGTGAACAGTCTGGCCCATATTTGGTCACGTTCGTGCACAGTTCACATGCTGTCCCTTCAAATCCAGCCTGTGTGGAATACATTAATTCACATTTACAAATCGCTCCTCATTAAAACTGTGGATAAGCAGAGTGTATTTTAGATGTTACTAAATCATTAAACACAAACAACATCATTATCTTCAAGTGCCATGCCGACTGCCGTGGACGATCATCCTTCTGGACAAATTATACTCTCCGACAGCACGGATCAACTCACGTGTTGACACCATTCTGTGCGATGTCACGAAACTGTCCAGAATGTTCTCTCACTGTCTTCCTACATCTCTCTTTCTGCGAATATGTCCGGTTGTCACATGCTCCAGTTTTTGTCTTCACATAATGGGCCAATAATGATTTCTACCTCGTTCTGACGTTTGTGATAAGTTGTCTTTGAGACTTAACCTCCTTCAAAATGTCAATATATTACTTCCTGTACCAGGAATTTTCACAATTCTTATAAGAAACCACATCCCCAAGGCTTTTGGGGATTTTTCATGTGTTTACTAATTATTCATGATTCACAGTCATATGTTAAAACTGGTCCTATGTAACATGCAAGAATGCATTTTCTAATCTCTAATGACGAGGACGTATTGCATATATTGTTCTTCATTTGATAGGATGCAGTCTTTGTGTGTCCTTTAATGTTTTGTTTCTATGTGCTTCATATTTCATGTGCTTAGATATGTGAATGCCTACACTTGTCCCACAATAACATCAGTTACTTTAATTTAAGATCATCTGAGGCAAGACCAAGAGGAAGCCCATGAAGACAATGGATTGACGTCATCAAAGACATTGTACAATCACACGGAATGACACTATCCAGTACCGCCCATCGGACGCTGGAACGCAAATTATTCCTCCCCACGACACTTAACGGCAGAAGTCGAAGATGATTGGAAGCATAGGGTTGGTGTGAATATGCTGTTTATTATCTGTCGTTTTGCGGACATGGGTATATTTGGATGTTTAAGTAAGGGCGATAGTTGATATGTAAGTGCACTAGCTTTTTGACATCTGATTTCGATTTCTCTGTCCAATCTGCCATCTTCTGTGATCATACTTCCAAGATATTTGAATTCTTTAACTTGTTTCAGAGTTGTGCTATTTATCTGTATACTTAATGGGCCCGGCGGTCTGCTAACTTGCATTATTTCTGTTTTGGCTGTGTTTATACTCATATTGTATCTGCTGCAGGTTGAACTCAGATTATTAATATGATGTTGTAGTCTGCCCTCATCGCTGTAAAACAAGCACTGATCGTCTGCAAATGGAAGTTCATTTATTTCCTGTGGATCAGTTGTTTCATCTGGAGTAAAGAGTTCTAAATTTTCTGAATCTCTTCTGTGAAGACATGCTTCTTTAGATGTTCTGTGCATGTAGACATTAAATAGCAGAGGAGAAAGTGTTAAAAAGTAATAATCGTAATTGTCTATTTCCACGAATATCTTGTGAGATTTGGACACTTACTAGACAAGCTAAACTGAGCATAAATGCCTTTGAAAATAAATGTTATATGCGGCTGTTAAGAATATCTTAGGTACAAAAAAAAGAACAAATACAATCAAGCGACAAGAGCTGGATATTGAAGAAGGCTGACTACTAAGGACGATAAAATAAAGAAAATTAAAATATGTTTGTCACTTGAAAAAGAAGAAGAGGACAGCCAATGAGAAGATGGAAATGATGGGGCAGAGGATCTCGAAATGGGTGTATCGTGAGAAGTTTTCCAGACGGTTGTCATTTAAGCGAAGTTCTGCGAGGGACATGCTACAGAATGAATGAACCACCTTTCCCAAGGGTGTCCTGTAGGCTAGAGGGGTAAAGAAACACCTTGCCTCACCTACCCTGCCATTGGCGGCACACACTACAAAGCAGTAATGAAGCAGACCTAATGTGAAACCACAAGACTGTATGCAACATCGCAATACCGTACACGCCTAATGCCTCTTTATTTTCAACATGCATGATTATTGAATTCAAATACTCACTTCACAATCACACTGTCCATATGTGATGGAGCATTTCCCGTGGCCATTGCAGGGATTCCCATTGCCACCTGGACATTCTGGTACGTAAGATAGATCATATGGTTAAGGTCACCTCATGTTCGAATCTGTCATAAGGGCTTGGCATGTGAGATAATCAAATATACTATTCGTGAAGTTATCTTCTTCTTCGTGGGTCCAATATATTGGAATGGAACAAACATGTTCCACACAATTCAATGGTGGTTGATTGATGTGTTTGCTGGTGGTGATTCCTATAGGGTATTCTGGGCTTTGACGCTGAAGTCCCTACATTGAAAATCAGGTGGTTTGAGCTCTGACCAAGAACTACATCTATAGAAGAAAGATTGGTTGACTTTTCTCGTGACTCGATACAGAAATACCGTGGGACTTGTTGCAGATCTCTCATTCCCGTATCCAAAGTGAGAAACAAGTAGAATGGGTACAAGCGGTATTAGAACTGTGAATCTGTGGGGAGACAAATGTGGATGTAACCAGTCCATTATTCTCTCAGGTGGTCGTGTAGGATGGCGAAACGTGACCACCCGCGCTTATCGGCATGGCACATGATGAGACCTTCATTCAGAAGAGCACATACAGGACGGCTCAGATGAAGCTTAGGTTGTTAATGCATCCGTCACATGCATCCCCCCCCCCCCCCCATTGTAGGCGTTTCAATTTCAATAGTATCCAACACAGTGCACAGGAAGAGTGATGACATAATAAATGTGATGTTTGAAGCAACCATTTGTGGATTTGGTTGTTGTAGAGCAAATATTCACAAACCTGGAAGTGTTCAGTTGTCATCTTCAGCATCATCATATGCCTTGCCAGCTAATGCAGGCTTTGATAACTCTCCTAAGATCTCGTTCCCTAGGGCTCTGGATCAACTCTCATAATGATATGACTCCATACAACTGTCTCAGTCCATCCAACATAATTTCTCTATGTCAGCGTCTGCTTCGTCTCCTAATGATGTTTCCGGTGGTCATGATGTTTTCCAACACCCCTCTTCCCATTAGCTGATTAAAGATTTATGTTTGTCTATTTCTTATAATCGTACAATTTTACTTTCACTAGCCTTTTCTAGACAATCGCTGTTAGTTTCCGAGTTGAGTGGAATACAAACAGACATCACAGCACCCATGACATTCGCTCAAGACATGCACGGTATGTCCCCAACTTCAACAGCCAGCAACAAGCCCCAGTAGTAAGTAATGATACCAGTTACAGCATGATATTGTGTCCGTCTAGCCTTCCCTTGCAGTTCTGAGTGTCGGTCAGAGCTTCTGCCCACTCCCTGTCGCACTATTTTCTCCAGGCAATGATTATTTATCTGTTCTTCCTCACTACTCAAATGACCATATTCGCCTGTTCGTGCACCATTACCAAAACCTCGCCTTGTCAATCCAACCAATCATTCTGCCTGCTCCTTTCCCATCACCTAAGAATTTCCTGGACAAAGGATCCAGTGACTATTCCCTATCTTTGATTTGTGAACTGAAGCATACCACTCTGTACGAAGCATACATATCTTCACGCCTCTTAGCATGCTCTGAGTCCGTTACAATCAAGATATATGTATATTGTATGCCATATAGCCATCTGAACCCCGCAGAGACTACCTCCACCTCCAAAACACAGAGGAAACACCTTACAAAACACAGCTCATTAGACTACAATTACTACAAACCAGTAAGCATTTCTTGTGTCTCTTACGTCAGGCCATTCGTGTAGATAACGACATCGCCTGGGTGCCTGTTGTGTGGATCAGTTGTTGCACCTCCCTTTCAGCGCAGTCTGCTAATAAATCCCTGCACTTCCGAGTCAATGTAATTGTAACCCTGCACAGGTCTGACATTTCCTCTGGCATTCTGATCCATTCCTTTTCTCTCCCAGTGTTCTCAAGCATACACATTTCTCTGATTGTATCCTCCGTCTTAGCCATCCATGATGTTTCTCTTTTATCAGCGTGTGACCGTTATCAGTAGCCACGGCTTAATGCAGGGGGTGTTCATTGTTTGCTTGCATTTCAAGGTATTCTCAACATCCGTCTCAGGAACCATCTACGTTGCTTCTAAGCTATTCTTAATTTGTTCCCATTGCAGTTGTTGTTCACATTGTAGTTATTGTTAACACTATAGTTATGATTCACATTGCAGTTATTGTTAACACTATAGTTATGATTCACATTGCAGTTATTATTAACATTATAGTTATGATTCACATTGCAGTTATTGTTAACATTAGAGTTATGATTCACATTGTAGTTATTGTTAACATTATAGTTATGATTCACATTGCAGTTATTGTTCGTTCTGTAGTCGTTCACGTTGTAGTTATTGTTCTAGAATATAACTATAAGTACAGCTGCCAGCGGGCCGAAAGACTGGAGACATGGCTAGATAGGCTCTAGTAAATACTCAATTATTATCAAGGTAATCATCTTCTCTAGCTGACCACATTATTTATGTGATCACCTTACCATGCAGACCATCTTATCTAGCTTACGATTTTACCGTGTTGACCACATTAACAAACTGATCACCTTATCTAGCTGACAACATTACCATGTTTATTACTGTAAACTAAAGAACACATTAACAACTGATCAACCTCGCCAACCAGTGTAACTTTATGTAGTCTCCAAACTGTCTAAACATTCTTAAATCTGACCATTCTGACCACCTGAACCTTCCTGATGACCATACTGCTGACCATACTAACTGCCCACATTAAAATGTTGACTACATTAACTTGCTAATAACTGTGTTCTGTTGACCAACTCAACATGCTAAAAACTTAACGCGCTCACCAACTTAGCTCGTTGTACACCTTAACTTGTTGTCCACCTTAACTTGTTACCCGCCTAAACAGATGATAACTTTATCTTGCTGATCACTTTAACTGTTTAATCACCTTAACTTGCTGAAGCCTTAAATTGCTGACCCCTTTACAATTCTCACCATTTTAACTTGCTGTCAATCTTAATTTGATGACCACCTTTTTATGACCACCTTAACCTGATGACCGCCTTAACTTGACGACAACCTTAATTTGATGACCATTTTAACTTGATGGCAACATTATCTAGATGACCACCTTAACTTTATGACCACCTTAATTTGATGACCAACTTCACTTGATGTCGTGTCTTCTTGCCATTACAATTTTCTCGTAGCCATTTCACGAACCAAAATCAACACCAGAATTATGTTATCACATTTTAAAACTCCCCCTCTAGAGGAAGATAGTACATTCTTCTATATTTCCTTTGCCGTGTGTCAGGTTTTAGTCAGATATGACTGAGCTACCGTATAACAGTAGACGGTACTACCTGCTTTCTGTTAGCGCCGAACGTTGGGCGGTGCTTACCAAACCCAACACCCCACATTGTGCCAACGGCTTCGGGCGGAAGAGCGCAATTGCGAGGGTGCAAGCCTTACCCTGGTGCGAGAAAATGCAAGCTAAAGACACAATGGCATGGCAGACCAGGCCCTAAGCCTTGGTTGGCGGCTGGTCTAGGATCGAAGCTCCGACAGGCGGACAGTTAGAGCATTGCTTTGCTGATGCGGCAGCTTCTGCAGCTTGTCTTGTTCCAGATGTAGGGGTGTTACCTTTCCTCTGGAGTGAACTAGGCAGGCCGAGAGAGGGATCATGCTGTATGGGCAACACATAATCTCTATATTTTAGCCCAGGCGTTGTGCTATGGAGAGGCAATAACTCCATCCCTGGTCTTAACTGGTCTCGGAATCAAAGCGAGAGGCAACTGTTACGGGTTATAAGTCCCTTGTCAATTGGCGTAGACATGGGGCGCCACGCGTTGCCTCTGACGGTGGGAGACACCTACAGGTGTCACTGATCAGCTACCGCCCGCCTCAAGCTGGGCAGCCCCCGGCCAATTGGGTGCTGATCCGCCACAGCCTGCCTGCTTCAATGGGTGCTTGGGGCTAGGACAAAATCTGAATCGCAGGCTGTAAAACCAATGCACCAGGTACAAACAAAAATAAAAATAGAAACCTCAAGCTACGGCTTGCAACCTGGAACGTGAGAACCATGTGTCCAGGATTTTCCACTGACTTGACCAATATTGACGATGTGAGAAAAACGGCTGTGATTGATGCCGAACTCAATCGTCTTAACATTGATATTGCTGGCCTGCAGGAGACTCGCCTCGCTGAGGAAGGGTCACTCAGGGAAAACAATTACACCTTTTTTGGAAGGGTAGAGGGCAGGCAGAAAAAAGGCAACACGGTGTGGGCTTTGCAGTGAAGAATTCGCTACTGGGAATGATTGAAATTCCAGCAGGAGGAAATGAAAGACTATTATCCCTGCGCTTGGCAACCTCTTGTGGGTTTGCCACCATTATTACTGCATATGCACCGACACTCGATTCCTCTGATGATGTGAAGGATTCGTTCTATGAGGAGTTAGACTCCGTGATCAAGGCAGTTCCAAAATCTGACTACATTTATATGCTCGGTGATTTCAATGCTTGTGTGGGCAAGGACTCGAGGTCATGGCCAGTGTGCCTTGGAAAATACAACATCGGTCGCATTAATGAAAATGGGCAAAGGCTGCTGGCGCATTGCACCAGTAATGACCTATGTATTACAAACTCCTTTTTTAAAACAAAAGAGATGCATAAGGTCACATGGAAACATCCAAGATCCGGCCATTGGCACCAGCTGGACTTCATCATCACACGGAGACAACATCTGAACCATATATCATTGACTCGAAGTTACCACAGTGCTGACTGTGATACGGATCATTCTTTGGTTGTTGCAAGGGTTAGACTGAGACCAAAGAGAATCTACACAGCTAAACACAAATCTAGCCCCAGGATTAATATTATTAACACTCACGATCCTGAAAAGTGCTTTCAGTTTCAACAGCAACTTGAAGACGCTTTCACTGATACACCAGAAAATTGTACAGTAAATGAAAAGTGGGGTCAAATTAAGGAAACTCTTTATAAAACTGCCGTAGGGGTTTACGGCACTGTGGATCATAAGAGGCAGGACTGGTTTGCGGCAAACAGCGAGACTCTGCAGCCCTTGATTGATAAGAAGAAGAAAGCTCTCTTAAGAAACAAGGAAAGACCAACGCGTAACACTCTGAGTGAGCTAAGGCAAGCTAGGAAGGATGTGCAAAAGGCTGCCAGGCAGTGTGCAAATGATTATTGGATCAAGTTATGTGAGTCCATTGAAATCGCAAGTGATAAGGGAAACATAAGAAGCATGTATGAAGGAATAAAGAAAGCCTGTGGTCCAGTGATCAAAAGAAGTGCACCATTGAAAACCTTGACTGGAGAAATCACCACTGATAAGAAACAGCAGATGGACAGATGGGTAGAGCACTATTTGGAGCTTTACTCAAGTGGGAACCAAACTAGCGGATGATGCCCTCAACGCCATAGAGGCTCTACCAACTCTTGACCACCTGGACACACTTCCCACCATAACAGAAGTTAAGTGTGCTATAAATGAACTTGCATCTGGCAAGGCTCCAGGTAAGGATGGGATTCCAATAGAGGTTATCAGGAGTGGGCAAGACACACTCACTCTACAGATCCACCAGCTAATAGAGCTATGCTGGCGAGAAGGACAAGTCCCACAGGATTTCAAAGATTCAAGCATCATAACACTGTACAAGAACAAGGGCGATCGGAGCGACTGCAACAACTATAGGGGTATCTCACTTCTGTGTATTGTTGGAAAAGTATTTGCCAGAATTGTTCTGCGCAGACTTCAAGTCCTAGGAGATCAAGTCTACCCCGAATCACAGTGTGGCTTTCGACAGAACCGGTCTACCATTGATATGATATTCTCATTGCGACAAATGCAAGAAAAATGCCGTGAACAGAATCAACCACTGTTTATTGCCTTCATCGACCTCACAAAGGCATTTGATTTGGTCAGTCGTGAGGGTCTGTTCAAGGCACTAAAGAAGATTGGCTGCCCACCAACTCTTCTGTCCATTGTGGAATCGTTCCACACAGGCATGAAGGGTATAATCAAGTTTGATGGTGCAACTTCTGAAGAATTTGAAATCAAGAGTGGAGTTAAGCAAGGTTGTGTACTAGCTCCCACCCTCTTTGGAATATACTTTTCACTTCTACTGAAATATGCCTTTCGTGATCAGGATGGTGGTATATACATTCACTCACGCTCAGATGGCGGCCTCTACAATGCTCAGAGATTGAAGGCCAAGACCAAAATTAGGAGGGTATTGATCAGAGAGTTGCTTTTTGCAGATGATGCTGCAGTTACGACCCACTCTGAGGAAGAATTGCAATGTCTACTATCTGCATTCTCCAATGCTTGTTCTGAATTTGGTTTAACAATTAACAAAAAGAAGACACAGATTATGTCACAAGGTGCACATGGGATACCATCAATCTTTATTGACGACGCCGAACTAGAGATAGTAGACAATTTTACATATCTAGGATCAGTGGTAAATAGCAAATTATCCCTAGATCAGGAAATCAACATCTGGATCGGTAAGGCAGCAACAACAATGAACAGGTTAAGAAAAAGAGTCTGGGAGAACAGGAAGCTTACTGCCAAAACAAAAGTCCTTGTCTATCAAGCCTGTGTCCTTAGTACTCTTCTTTATGGCAGTGAAACCTGGACAACTTACTCACACCAAGAGAAACATTTAAACAGCTTTCATATGCGGTGTCTGCGAAGAATTCTTGGTATTAAGTGGCAAGACAAAATCACAAATACTGAAGTATTGGAAAGATCAGGTTGTGTGACAGTTTATTCCATGCTCAGTCTTCGTAGACTTAGATGGATAGGACATCTTAGGAGGATGGATGATGGTAGAATACCAAAGGATATCTTTTTTGGTGAATTACAGATGGGTAAGAGATCTTAGGGTCCGCCTCTACTACGATACAAAGATGTGTGTAAGCGGGACATGATTGATACAGGCATTGATAATGCACATTGGGAGCAAGTCGCCGCTGAACGTGTTGCATGGAGGGCAAACATCAGAAATGGAATAAAGACACAGGAGAGAATTATTGCAGATAAGTCACACACAGAGCGTGTGAGACGTAAGATGGTGCATGATGGTGAAATTGACCACGTGTTCACATGAACCCACTGTGAACGGACATTTACAGCGCAAATTGGCCTTATCAGTCACATTCGCTACCGCCATAGGTAAAAGTTATTATGCCTTTTTAAAGCACAAACTATCGTCTGCCAAGACGGCAAGGTACCAATGAATGAATGGATTTCCTTTGCCTCAAGCATTTAAAATGCCCTGAATGGTAGTGTTATGTGGAGTTGAATTGAGCTAAGAACCGACTTCACAGCACTCAGGACATTCCTGTAAGCGCTCCATCCCCTCCTTCAACAGCCAGCGAAGAGTCACACGACTAATCGTTCCCACCACTATCTGATTGAAAGTTATCCTGGTCCTTCCTCTCATATTTGAGATTCTACCAGAATCCCTGCCAATCCCCCGCAATCTCATTCTTTTGACATATAGGTTCTCCATCTGTTCTTCCATCTTCTCCACCTGGGCTCACAGGCGCACGACCACCTTTCCCTTGTTCATAGGTAATCGACCAACAAGAGGTTACTGGCAGAGAAGAAAAGCAACGAAGATGTCATCTGGGCTTTCTCCATGCACTAACGCGGAAGTGTGCAGTGATTTTGACTGTGTATTGTATTATGAACTATTTGATGTTTAAATATTGAGCACAACCCACTACTGTCAACGCTGATCGTATTCTGGCATGAACCTAAGGACTATCCACATCAATATGGAAGGACTATACTCGAGTTTCGCTCTCGTTTGAGCTCGCCAGTAGTGCATATCCCTGACCGGATCCGGAAACAAATCCCGGATCACGCGTGTGAAGCGGGTGTGTAACCACGCGGCACACACTGGACACGCCAAATTATCATACCAGAATATTACAACGTTACCCATCGTAGGCTATGCTCAAGATTGCCCAATCGCCGCGACTGACGTCCGTCAATTGATGTGGACCCGAACGATCAGGACTTCTCACTGGCAAGGAACACCAGGCCTCCTAGATCCAGTGAGCAATAATCAAATAGATTATTTGGTTTTTCCGGGATTTGAAATTTAAATATTGAGCACAACCCACTACTGGCATCGCTGATCGTATTATGGCATTCTGGCGAAACTCGAGTATATTGCTTCCATATTGACGTGGATAGGCCTTAGGTTCATGCCAGAATACGATCAGCGTTGCCAGTAGTGGCAAGGATGCTTGAAGATCTTATATGCTTATAAGGATGCTTGAAGATCAACACATTGATGGAAAAGACCTTAGACTTGTAAAAAAACATATATTGGAAACAACAAGCTGCCATAAAAATTGATACTGAAGTAGGCCAATATCAGCCTATCAAGAGAGGTGTGAGACAGGGATGTGTAATATCTCCAGATCTGTTTTCCCTATACAGTGAAAGTATTTTCAGAAATATAGAAGATATGGAAGGAATCAATATTGGGGAACGAAGCATAAATAACATTAGAAATGCAGATGGTACAGTCTTGATTGCAGACAATGAACAGGACCTACAACCTTTAGTAGATGCGGTTGTTACACACAGTGAACAACTAGGGTTAGAATTAAATTGTAAAAAGACACAGATTATGGTCGTCACTAGGAAGAACGAAATACCACAATGTAATATACAAGTAAATGGGAATATTCTCCAACAAGTGAATAGGTACAATTATCTCGGAACAGTAATAACATCTGATGGGAGATGCCTTGAAGAGATTAGAACAAGACTCGCCATGGCAAAAGTAGCCTTTAGCAAGAATAAAAACATACTGACCAATAAAAAGATGTCAATTGAAACGAGAAAAAGAGTGTTGAGGTACTACATAGAACCTGTACTTTTATATGGATGTGAAGCTTGGACAATGCGCAGTCATACTGAAAAACATCTGATGGTTGTAGAAATGTGGTTTCTGAGGAACATGCAAAGAATACCATGGACAGCCAGAAAGACCAATGAACGAGTCCTTCAAGAAACTAATGAAGATCGTAAACTGATCAGAGACATTAGACGTAGACAGTCAACATTTTTGGGCATGTTATGAGAAGAAATGAATTGGAGAACTTGGTGACAACTGGTAAGATCGAGGGGAACAGACCAAGGGGAAGACCTAGAAGTAAATACCTGGATAGCTTGGCCTTGTGGCATGGTCGAGACAGAAACACGGAGCTGATCCACGACTCTGGTGATCGAGTGAGATGGCAAAACATGACCGCCCACGCTTATCGGCATGGAACATGATGGATATGTTGGAATTGTCGTAGTGCAAATAAGCGAGTTCCTGAAAGGTAGTCATTCCCTGGATGTCTTTTTATTTCCTGAATGGTAGTTATTCCCTAAATGTGCATTTTTTAAGCTGTAATACATTCTAGCAATAGCATCATATGTATGTTTACAAGAAGTGTCACTCACCTTGAATGCAGCCATCTCCCCAAAATCCGCGACAGCAGTATTCTGTTGTATACTCCTCCACACACAAAATTCGGCAAGAATGGAAATCGGAACATCCTTCCATTACACTTGGATAGGCTGTGTAGATGTTAATGTATATTTTATTGGACATTAGACATAACTAGTGTACATTTTACCGGTCTCTCTGGCCAAGGGGTTACACCACTTTCTCCGTAATCCCGTTTATCACGCAGAGTCTCGTAGCGGGCGAGAACTGGAAGCGGTTCTACCCCCGCTGGTGACTTGCGGGATAACTGAGCCGGCCGCTCAGAAAGCAATGGCAAACTACTGAGCGTAATCTTGCCAAGAAATCAACAGACAGCTGAAAGATGCTGCTGTTGACAGCGATTTCCTGTAAAGGATATGCAAAAAAAAAAAAAAGTGACGACCATAATCTGTCTCTTTTTACAATTTAATTCTAACCCTAGTTGTTCACCGTGTGTAACAACCGCATCTACTAAATGTTGCAGGTCCTGTTCATTGTATGCAATCAAGACTGTATCATCTGCATATATCTAATGTTATTGATGCATCGTCCCCCAATGTCGATTCCTTCCATATCTTCAATATTTCTGAAAATACTTTCACTGTATAAGGAAAACAGATCTGGAGGCAATACACATCCCTGTCTCACACCTCTCTTAATAGGCTGATATTGGCCTACTTCATTATCAACTCTTATGGCAATTTGTTGTTTCCAATATATGTTTCTTACAAGTCTAAGGTCTTTTCCATCAATTTGTAGATTTTCAAGCATCCTTATCATGTCGACATGTCTCACTTTATCGAAAGCCTTTGTGTAGTCAATAAAGCAAAATTGTAGACCTTTGTTTACTTCCATAGAACGTTCGATTACGTTTCTCAGTAAATACACAGTATTTACTGCACCCTTGCCTTCTACAAACCCACATAGTTCGTCTCCTATTTCAGATTGTATTTTTCTCCTAACTCTTTGCATGATAATTCTTGCAAAATCTTCGTGATGTGACTCATTATACTAATTGTTCGATGTTGATCACATTCCAAGGCTTCTGATTTCTTAAGGATTGCAATAAATACAGAATTACATAACTCATGAGGTATATTTCCAGTGTCATATATTGTATTAAGCAGACTGGTAACTTTATCTATTCCACATTCATCTAAAGCATTAATAATTTCTGTTGTGACACTGTCTGAACCGGAGGACTTGCCAGATGTCATATGGTTAAGTGCATTCTGAACCTCCATCTTCAAAATTGCTGGTCATTCATTATTATTTTGAACATCATACTGTTCGTCTCTGTTATCGTCATAAAGGTTTTGCACGTAATCTGACCATACATGTAAGATCTGATCTTTTTTCTATTATGACTCTTCCATCTTTTGTCTTTAGGCAGCCTGCTGGTGTACGTGTTCTTTGATTAGTAAGCTCCTGAATTCTTTTGTGCATTAGTTTCACATTTTTTACTGTTTTGTTGGTTTTCAATTTCTCTGCAATTTTTCTCAAGTCATGTTTCTTTTGCCTCCTTACATAAGGTTCTGACTTTTCTGTGAATTTCTTCATAATTGGCAGGATTATTTTTGTTCTGTCTTCTTGTTTCCACTAGTTGTATAATTTCTTCAGTCATCCATGTCTTACGGCCCACTTTCTTTAATTTTGGAATAGTTTTTTCTGCTGCACAACTGATTGAATTCTTCAGCATTTCCCATTGATCATCTACATCTTGAAATAGGATCTCTAGATCAGACAATAAATCAAATTTGTTCTTTACTTCTATTTTAAAATTATCTTGTGTTTCTTTGTCAGTTTTCAATTTGCACAAGTCATATTTAGGGTTTCCTGCTGTATACTTGACTTTCTTTAACTTTACCCTCAATGTGCCTATAATTTAATCTGTGATCACTGTAACAGTCTGCATTTGGAACTGTTTTTACGACTGTTAACGCATTTCGAAACCTTCTGCTAATCAGGATGTAATTTATCTGGTTTTTAATCCTGCTGTCTGGACTCCTCCATGTCCATAATCTTCTAGGATGCTGTTTAAACCAGGTGTTTCCTACAACCATTTCTTGTTCTTTTGCCCATTCTACAAGTCTGTCTCATCTCATCTCATCATGTTCCTCTTGCACCTTGCGGTGTCGAGGTGAAGTATAAACTTCGTGAGAGTGCCCGATTATGGGCTTCATATATCGATATCTCCCCCGATGTGTCTCCACCTTGCCGCGGTGGGGGAGCTTGTGTGTCCCTCTGACCCCATGTGCTTGCCGATGGGTGAAAACTACATATCGGACAGCTTATGGGATAGGGGCCAGACTAAGAGAGACACAACCTGCTGCTCTGCAGGTGTAGACTGAGGTGAGGATACAGTCAGAAGTTTAAATCAGGCGCACGAAGGCAGAAGTTCTTGGTCCGGACAAAACACATAAGGCTCCCTGTCGAGGGCTGTGGCTGAACGCCTCTAAGCCACAAACCCTCGGATCTGAGAGCCAGGCCGATACCCTCCTACCGAAAAATAGAGACGTGATACTGAGCAAGCTACATGCTCAGGTCTGATACAAGTTCGAAGGCTCTCAGCTGGGGGATATGAGAGATCCCCGGATGAGAGGGCCAGGCCGTTTCTCGTTCACTGCTGCACGAAGGTAAGGTGCTGAGCCGGCAGCACATGTAGCCTACCTTGTGAGCGAGTACAAAAAGTCAGAAAAGTGCCCCAGTCGAAGGAAATGGTTACGAAAACTGTCTGTATCTAACTCATAGAGAGTGTAGACAAAAGTGGAAGAACGTCTCAATGACGCGAAATGGAACGCACGGCGAGCGAACCTATAGCGTTGTCCGAAGTCAAAAATAAAAGCTTACCGAGTGGATGTCGCTCGCAGTCTGACCGCTCCTGGTGTATGCTTGAGCGATCAGTGGCAAGCGAGACCCCCAACACATGGAAGTGAGGAACTAAAGCAGCCATGAGCAGGACGTGGCAACTCCTCGGGTGTGCCCAGTCTCAGAGCAATATGTGCCGGCTCTGCAATTATGGAAGCCTCCTTGGATAGCGAGGGAATGCCCATGATCTGCCCCTGCCTTCCCTTGAGGGGCGACCGCGATGTCGTTGATCGTTCTATCTTGACCAGCTGAGATGTTGGCGACATCACAACAGTCTAACGTGCCTCGAAACCAGAGGAAGGCTAACCTCATTAAAAAATGCCCGCCGGAAGTCGGAAGTGTCGTCCTACGGGTGGCAAACTAAAAATTGACACTACGCAATTACGTCCGAGTGAAATGTCTCGTCCGAATGTCTCTCGTGCTAGGAACAGCTCTGACTACCTAGTTTCCGAATGCCGCTCTTGTTCGGAACAGCTCTGACTAGGTAGTTTTCCGAATGTCTGTCGTGCCTGGAACAGCTCTGACGGGCGCAACGACAAGCACATGTCCGAAAACTCGCTGAGTGGATACCGTCTGCAAACTTGTCTGGTTTGTGCAGGAATGGCCCGGGGCAAACGAAATGACCAATATATTGAAGTGAGGATTTAAAGCAGCCATGAGCAGGACGTGACGATTTCCCTCGGTGAGCCCAGAATCAGGGCGCTATGTGTCGGCCCTGCAACTATGGAAGCAACCTTGGATGGCGGAAAATGCTATGGACTGTCCCTGCCTTCCTTTGAGGGATGACCGTTGTCTTCGACCGTTCAACCTTGGCCAGCTGGGCTGTAGATGGCACCACAAAAGTGAGAGTCTCCCAGGAATGCTACCTGGTCAAAAAAGCACGCTGTAGCCGGATGTGTTGGCCTACGGGTTTCGGCCCAAGGGCGCATAACTGACACACCGCAATCACATCTGAAAAAACACTCCGGATGAACGAAAAGAAGAAGAGATATATCGATATTCCCATGGACTCTGCTATTCCCTCCGTCCAAGGTTTACGTGGTCGGCCTCTTCCTCTGTTTCCATCTAGTCTGTAAATCATTGCTTGTTGTGGCATGCTGTTGACTGGTAACCTACTTGCATGGCCGAACCATTTGACTTGCTGCTTTCTAATAAAATCTAGTGCTGCTTTAACCCCCACTTTAGTCCTGATTTCTTCATTTCTGATCTTATCTCTTCTTGATATGTTGAGTATTCTTCTCAGGAACCTCATTTCTGTTGTTGTGATTTTTCTTTTCTCTTTTTCTGTCATTGTCCAGGTTTGGCATTGGTAGCATAGAGTTGGTAGGAAGATTGTGTTGTAAAGTGCTTTCTTAGTAGTTACTGATACATGTTTGTTCTTTAGTATTGGTGCCATTTGTCCAATGAGTTGATTTGCCTTATTGCACCTATTTTCGATCTCGTCTTCTGATCTGCCATTTGATGATATTATCCGTTTATACTTCTTAGTTTTTCTACGAGCAGTATGAAGATCCCCTGCCGGCTTGCTAGGCCAGTCGCAGGTTTAGGACACAAATCTGACCACAGGGAGTCCATCCCCTATGGCGAGCCATAGCCCCGTTAGCCCATGACCTCGCGGTCATGGTTGCCCGGTCTGCACCACGTGGAGGTGGGGATTGACTTGTGTAGTCTGCGGGTCATCGGCAGGCTACTAATTTTCGCTCTTCACCCCTCCTGGGAGAGGCTAGCCGATCCTAACCCTGCTGGCTGCAGGGCCAGGCGCATTCCACACCTTGCAGACAAGTCTGTATCCTCTTTAATTTCTCTCTCCCAAACCATTGTTGCCTACACTGCATCCATTGCCTTGCTTTCCTATTTTTGCGTTGAATTCGCAAAGTATGATATTTATTTTCTCTCTTCTTGAAACGGATTGTCTCTATTTCATTGATTTAAATGTTTCGGGTTACGAACCGAGTTCTGGAACGAATTAATTACGTAACCGGAGGTACCACTGTATATGTGTGTGTGTGTGTGTGTGTGTGTGTGTGCGTGCGTGCGTGCGTGCGTGCGTGCGTGCGTGTGTAGATATCAGGGCGGAGGTTGGGTTTGAACTAAGAAAACAGTACTTAGCATATGTAAGTAAGGGGTCTACATCTGTGTGCCTGTCGTTACAAATCAAAACAAGAGGCGACAACACGATCAGATGTTTCTTCGTGCGACAGGGAGTCCCAAAGCTGTATCGTTCGGTTCTAACTGAGTCGTCCTATAATGTGTTGTGTTGTTTGTCCATCAAGAATGATGATGACCATTCATTTCATCCAGTGGGATTGAAGGTGTGGAGCCGTGGGTTCTAAGATGGCTGATAAGGCCTCTTTTGGCTCGAAATGTTCTTTGACAATGTGGACAAAGAATGCTTGACGTCTCTGGAGGAGGATTTCCTGCAGTGGTTTTTCTGTCCTGCCTTTTCTTCACAGCTCTTGCAGTCCTGGTTGCCTCACATATGACTGCACCTTTGCGCAATGATGCACGCCACGAATTTCGGTCTCTGGCTGCAGCCTCCCAGGTGTCATGATGAATTCCAAAAGCATTCAGTGAAATTTTCAGAGTGTCTTTAAAACGTTTCCTCTGGCCACCTTGGGAGCGTTTACCACAACGCAGTTCGCTGTAAAAAATTCGTTTAGGGAGCCTGTGATCTGGCATGCGAGTCAAGTGACCAGCCCAGCGAATCTGATTCTTCATCAGTAGAGTGTGGATACTGGGCATGGATGCTCTTTCTAGGACTTCAGTGTCTGGAATCTTGTCTTGCCATTTAATCTTCAGTAGCTTCCTTAGGCAGACTGTGTGGAAGTGGTTTAATTTCCTAGCGTGTCGCTGATAAACAGTCCAGGTTTCACAAGCATATAGCAGTGTGGATAATACAACTGCTTTGTAGACTTTTAGCTTTGTTTGCAGGCTTATTCCAGTTCTGTCCCATACATTCTTGTACAGTCTGCCAAAGGCTGCACTGGCCTTGGAGATTCTTGCATTCACTTCGTCATCGATTGTGGCAGCTTGTGACAGGGTGCTGCCAAGATAGGTAAATTTGTCCACAACACTTAGTCTATGATCATTCACTTTGATATTCGGCACAGTGTGATTATTCCCTGGAGCTGGCTGCTACATAACTACAGTCTTCTCCAAGTTGATATTGAGCCCAAAGTTGGCACAGGCATGTGAGAAAGCTGAAACATTATGTTGCATGTCCGCCTATGAGTTGGCGTATAGAGCGCAATCATCAGCAAACAGGAGCTCTCTGACGGTGCCGCTGTTAATTTTGGTTTTAGCTTTCAGCCTTCTGAGATTGAATAACTTTCCATCCATACGGTAGTTGATGTCTATTCCAATGTCGTCGTTCTCGAAGGCATTCATCAACATGGCTGAAAACATGAGGCTGAACAGTGTTGGTGCCAGGACACATCCTTGCTTCACTCCATTGGTGACAGGAAAGGGTTCAGACAGCTCACCATTTTCCTGTACTCTTGCCTGCATGCCGTCATGAAATAGCCGCACTATTTGGACAAACTTTCGTGGACAGCCATATTTTGCCATAATCTTCCACAGTCCTTCTCTGCTGACTGTATCAAAAGCCTTGGTGAGGTCAATGAAAGTGGAGAACATTTCGCAGTTCTGTTCCTGACATTTCTCTTGCAGCTGCCTTGCAGCGAAAATCATGTCAACAGTTCCACGTTCTTTTCTGAAGCCACATTGACTCTCAGGAAGAAGACCTTGATCGAGATGGGGTGTGAGGCGATTGAGAAGAATTCTGGCGAGTATCTTCCCTGCAATTGAAAGCAAGGAGATGCCTCGCTGGTTGTCACAGGATTGGCGGTTTCCTTTACGTTTGTAAAGGTGGACTATTGACGCGTCCTTAAAATCTTGTGGCATGGTCTCGTTCATCCATATGTTTGTGAAGACTTGGTGAAGCTGCTCTGTTAGGACCGGCCCACCTGCCTTGTATATCTCTGCTGGGATGGAGTCAGGACCAGGTGCCTTGCCGCTGGAGAGTTGCTGGATGGCTTTGTTTATTTCCACTATGGTTGGCAGGTCATCAAGAGTCTCATTGGTGGGAACTTGAGGAAGGCAATTGATGGTTTCATCATCGAAGAAGGAAGTTGCATTTAAGATTTTGCTGAAATGCTCTGCCCAGCGTTGGAGGATTTCTTTCTTATCGGTGACCAATGTTCCCCCGTCTGCACTGAGGAGGGGAACTATGCCTGGTGATGAAGGACCATAGACCGCTTTCAGTGAGTCGTAGAAGTTTTTCATATCGTGGCTGTCAGCAAAGCCCTGAATTTCATCAGCTTTGCTGCTCAGCCAGGAGTCCCGCATGTGCCGAAGTTTCTGCTGCACTACTCTCTGAATGTTCTTGAAAGCATCTTTTTTTGATGTTGACTTTGGGTCATTCAAATGTGCCTTGAGGAGAAGATGTTTCTCGGCCAGCAATTGGTTGATGTCTTCGGAATTTTCATCAAACCAGTCTTTATGCTTTCGGGGGGCTGGACCCAGGATTTCCATAGCAGTGTTGTAAATCGTGTCCTTTAGGGCTCTCCATTCTGTTTCTGTATCCTGTTTAGCTTCAGCATTGGGCTTGAGGCGGTCTTCCAGCATATTTTCAAACGACTGCTGCATTTTCTTGCTGTTTAGGCGGGTGACATTTAGCTTTGTTTGCATTTTCGCCCCTTGAGGACGCCGTGGTGGCCTGATGTGGATGTTCATTTTCGAGACAATGAGACGATGGTCTGTCCAACATTCGGCACCACACATGGATTTTGTCACTCGAACGTCTTGTCTGTCACTCCTCCTGACGATGACATAGTCAATGAGGTGCCAGTGTTTCGAGCGAGGGTGCATCCACGATGTCCTATTTCTCATGGGGAGACGGAAAATTGTGTTCGTAATCAGGAGATCATGTTCGGCACAAGTCTGAAGGAGGCGGAGTCCATTGCTGTTACAATTTCCGACTCCATGCTTTCCAATAATGCCACTCCAAGAGGTGGTGTCCGTGCTTACTCTGGCATTGAAATCCCCAAGGAGTATAAGTTTGTCTCCTTTGGGAACAGATGTTAATACATTGTGCAGGTCCTCATAGAACTTATTCTTGACATCATCTTCGTTGGTCATAGTTGGTGCGTAGACACTCACAATGGTTGCGTGCTTCCTTCCATTCAGCAGAGGCAACTTCATGGTCATGAGCCTGTCGTTTACAGCCTTTGGAAATCCAGCTAATTTGCCGACCAGGGCCGACTTAATGGCAAATCCCACACCGGATTGGCGTCTTTCCTCGCTTTTCCTTCCACTCCAGAAAAATGTGTAGCCGGCACCAATTTCACAGATTTGGCCTTCTTCTGCAAGTCGTGTCTCGCTCAAGGCTGCAATGTCGATGTTGTACCTGCCGAGCTCTCTCCCAATCAGTGCTGTTCGTCTCTCTGGACCCGACGCGCCGTCTCTGTCAAGTAATAATGTGCACTATCGCTGTCGTCAGTGGTCCTTTTCATTGACTATGACAGTATTTTGATTGCCTATTTATATTTGTAACTAACCAAGCGCAGGTTAACGGCGGGAGTAACTATGACTCTCTTAAGTTAGCCAACTGCCTCTTTATCTAATTAGTGAGGCGTATGAATGGATTAACGAGATTCCCACAGACCTATCTACTGTCTAGCGAAACTACAACCAAGGAAAGGGACTTGGTAGTATCAGCGGGGAAAGCAAACCCAGTTGAGCTTGACTCTAGTCCGACATTGTGAAGACACATGAAGGGTGTATCATAGGTTGGAGCACACGCGCATTTGAAATACCACTACTTTTATCGTTTCTTTACTTATTCAGTTGGGGCCATTTGTTCGCAAAAGATGTGCAAAATCTCCGGCCGGCGGATTTTCGTTGGTCGTGGGATCCGCACAGAGTCAGGCGGGGAGTTTGGCGGTAGTACACGCTTACATTTGTCCAAGCACTTATCAATGACACTTGTGCACGCTCATACAGGTCCGAAAACAATGCTTTAGGCCCTCAGCTGCGGGATATGGCTGAACGATTCTAAGTCGAATCCCACGATTGTGAGGGTCTGGTCACTCCTCCTGCTCTTGGGGGTGAGACTCACCTTCTGCTCCCGGGAGTTTGATGCTGATCCGCCAGCGTCTGCAGCCTACGTTGTTCCAGACGTACTGGTTATCCTGTCCTCTGGAGTAAACAAGGCAAGGCAATAGTGGGAACATGCTGCGTGGGCAACACATGTTTTCTGAAGCTATGCCCATGTGATGAGAAGAGAGGGATTGGAGAACATCGTAACAACTGGAAAGATCGATTGGAAGAGAGGCAGAGGTAGACCAAGAGAAGTGATGCTGGATGGATTGAGACGGTGGCATGGAGATTTGTTGGAATTTTGGCATAAGATTTGTTTTACTTTGTATTGCACTAGAAAAGTATATAATACATCTACACCGTCTAATTTGAGATAATCGTGAATTTTCCACTTTAAACCAAAAAAAAATTGTTTCTCTCAAAGTTGTACACCGTTACTTTCCTTTTGATTTTCGTTGTATTTAGGCCTCATCAGATTTAATGTGTAACGCTAATTAATTTTGTAGGATGTGAATACAGAGCAGAGTTTAAGGATCTTGTGTGTGTGTGTGTGTGTGCGTGTGTGTGTGTGTGTGTCCGTGCGTGCGTGCGTGCGTGCGTGCGTGTGTGTGTGTGCGTGTGTGTGTGTGTGTGTGTGTGTGTGTGTCATCCATGTCATTTTCCGTCCAACGTACCCAGCGAGAAGACTACTGTTTTAACGAGTTTTACAAGAAAATTGATTTTCGTTGTGTGAATGTTCATTCCAGCTTTGCTTTCTGCACTAGAATATGATATTATTGTAAACATGCATTTGATTGTTAACATTTTGTGTCTAATATACTACACTTATTTGTATGTTTATTACAGTCTATATACCGCTTAATTATTTACTGGTACCACCACTTGAGATCAATCTATAACAGTGTCATCTCTAGCCGACTTCGTTTATTTGGAAATCACATATGGCTTCACTGGAGACAAATTGTTAGAATAGAACGAACGAGGCGACAGTTCGAATCCCGATTTTGTAACTATATCTGTTAACGTTCATGTTTTCTAATGCGTCCTGTCATCTTTACTTATTTCTTCTACTTATATGTGCCAGAATCAATACTAGTGAATTTGTTTATGACCTGTCTGAGTGGCCTCGGGGATTTCACAATAACGTATATTTCTGTGTATTACGTTTACCTCTTGAGGGAGCTTCTGTAAAAGGTTATTTCCAGGTACTATAGTGTACTTTCGGTATCGATCACAGTACCGTGAGTTGTGATATCTGGCACTTCCTCCTGGACAATTCTTCTTCTTCTTCTTCGTTCATCCGGAGTTTTTTTTCGGACGTGATTGCGTTGTGCCTGTTTACAGCAGAGCTGTGTTCTTGCGCCGTTAGGCCGACACATCCGACTTCTGCGGGCATTTGTTGACCGGGTTAACCTTCCCGGGGGGTTTCTTAGGACGTTTGACTCTCACTGTTGTGGTGTTATCTCCCATCCCAGCTGGCCCATATAGAACAGCCAAAGGCATCCTGGTCGGCCCTCAAGGGAAGGCAGGGGCAGACCATGGGCATTCCCCGCCATCCAAGGAGGCTTCCATAATTGCAGAGCCATCACACAGCGCTCTGGTACTGGGCTCACCCAAGGAATCGTCACGTCCTGCACATGGCTGCTTAGCCTCACTTCCGTATATTGGGCCTTCCGTTCACCATAGGCTGTTCTTCCAGAAGCCAGAAGAATGCAGTTTGCAGATGACATCCACACAGTGAGCTTTCGATTCGGACTTTCCACGTAATGGATTTGCTATCCAAGCAATATTCCATTTTGTGCCACTAGGACGCTTTTTCCACCTTTTATGAAGCCCACACAGTGAGCTTTCGATTCGGACTTTCCACGTAATGGATTTGCTATCCAAGCAATATTCCATTTCATGCCTCTGGGAGGCTTGTGTAACCGACATGCCTGTGGTATGAAGTGTGGCAGTCTAAATACTTCTTCATGTACATTTAAATGTCAACCTGAATACAGTTAAAGTAAGCTGCAGTCGACTTGAGCTTGTTGATATCTCCATAAAGCTTGTCCTCGAATGAAGCAGGTGTGGGCCAAAATATCTTTCTCTGTTCTGCATATATTGGGCACTCTTGCAGCAAATGTTTAGCTGTCATTTTACCAGTTCCACAATTACATTCATCTGTATCTCCTATCTTTAGTTTGTTGAACAAGTGGTATTTCAGCCTGTTATGTCCTGTGCGGAGTCTGAAGATTGCTACTTGTTCTCTTCGGTCGAGTTTGTAATATGCATCATCCTTCTGGTGGCCTGGATGCTCTGATTCCCATTTGGTTCTATAAGTGCTTTTTATCAACCTCTTTGCCTCATTATAGGTTATGTCTATGTCAGGCTGTGGTAGTCGTCCGCCCTCTTTTGCCAGTCTGTCAGCCTCTTCATTTCCAGGTATACTGCAATGTGATGGGATCCACTGTATTACAATTTTTTTGGATTTCTGGCATAGACCATGGAGTGCTGCTCTTAGGTCAGCTAGTTCTGTGCTGATTTTGCTCTTCAGTATTGAGACAGCTGACTTTGCATCTGTAAAGATAGCTATTTGCGTGCTCTTTATTTTCCTCCATCAAGAGCATTTCTGCTGCAGTTTTCAGAGCCTCTACCTCCGCTTTGAAGTTACTTGAAAACTTTCCAGTTGCCACTGAATGTGTTTTTTTCACTCCATTTTTTAAATTTAGGAGAATTCCTCCTCCTCCATTCTCTACTGAATTTTTGGCTGATCCATCTGTATATGCATGGGTCCAATTGCTGCATGGGTAATGTTCTTTTATGTAGTTTAGGGTTATTTCTCTTCTTTCGGTTTCATGCTGAGTGTTCTTTTTCTCAATACCAGGAATGTTTTCTATCATCTCAGGCAGTTGCTGCTGTCTCCAAGCTGGGAACTTGTCTGCATTGTAAATGGGTTTGACTGTTGATATGTTAAGTATGGGATCTGCCCTAATCTTTCGTTTTGCAGTTTCTACAAAGTTGCTACGCTTCAGTCTTCCCTTTCCAAAACCACTAAACCTTTTATACATAGGGTGGTCTGTCAATCTTCTAAATTTTTCAGCTTGTTGCTGGGCTCTGCTATCTCTTCTATCCTGCATTGGTTGTAAACAAGTGATCTTTTCTAATTCATTAATAGGCGTTGTCTTCAGGCTTCCAGTTATGATTCGCATTCCTTGATTTTGGACTCTACTTATTTTGTTAAAGTTTGACTTAGCTGCTGTTGCCCAAGCTGCAATGCCATATTCCAGTACTGGCCTCACCCGTCCAGTATATAACTTCTTGAGAACTTTCTCATCTGCTCCCCACGTTGTACCAGCAAGCTTTTTCATGATTGCCATTCTTTGCCTTGCTCTTGTTCGATTTTTCTCAACCTGTGTCTTCCATGTCAGGCGACGATCAAAGGTGACTCCTAGATAGTTTGGATTTTCTTCATGGCGCAATATTTTTCCATTCAATACCAGCTTAGGTTGCTGAGTTTTAGTTGAGAGGGAGAACACTGTGCATGTTGTTTTCTCCTCACTTATCTTCACTAGCCATGATTTTGACCAGTCCTCTAGCGCTAATAGGGCTTGCTGTATTCTGCTGTTAGCTGTACTAATATATTCTTCAGATGTCCATATGGCTAGGTCATCTGCAAAGGATGATGTGTGTACTCTGGCTGGAAAATTTTCCGTGATGTCGTTTATATATGCTAGGAATAATGTTGGTGAAAGAACTCCTCCTTGGGGGACACCTTGCTCCAACAGCATCATTTTGCTGGTTTGTCCTTGTACTTTTGTCCTGGCAGTTCTGTTCTCAAGGTAGTGGCTGATCCATTTGTACATTTTCCCACAAACATGCATTTTTTGCAGTTTTACTTTCAGTCCTTCCTTCCATACTTTATCAAATGCTTTTTCTAAATCTATCCAGACCGCTAGTGTGTGCTTTTTCTCTTGGAAGGCATCCTCTATTTCCTGAGCTATATAGGTTATTTGATCTTCAGTGGATCTGTACTTTCTGAATCCTGCTTGGTGAGGTGTTAAGAGTTGGTTTTCTTCCAGATGCCATGTTAGCCTGCCATTGATAATGCGTTCCATTAATTTTCCTACACAGCTAAGAAGACTGATAGGTCGATAGCCATTTGGTTCTTCCAGGTCTTTTCCTTTCTTTGGGACTGGTATTAGTATAGCTTCCTTCCATGCCTGTGGGACTATTCCCCTCTTCCAGCTGTAGTTTAGGACTGCTAGTAGTTTCTTTTTTTGCCTTAGTGCCTAGTCCTATTAGCATTTCATTTGTGATTCCATCCTTTCCTGGCGATGTCTTCTTTTTTAGGGTATTCATTGCCTGTTCCATTTCTTCCATTGTTAGATTTTCCATCATATATTCTGCTGCTGTCTCTGTATATCTATGATGTATCTGTTTATCTTTGATTGCTTTCTTCTGTTCGGCTGTAATATCAATGTGGTTTGCACTGGCATAGTGTTCCATTAGTGCATTTGCAGCCTTTTTTCCTGTAAGCAAGGCATTTCCTTGTTTAATTGTTATTTGTTTGTTTCTAGGTCCTTCATTGTTCATGGCTTTCACTAGTTTCCATAGTTTGTTTCCATCCCTGTCAAAATTCAGGTTTTCTGTTTTTTTCCTCCAACAATCTCTTGTTGTTTGATTTACTGTTCTTTTATATTTTGCTGAGATGGCTTTGAGAGAGATGTTCGCTTCAGTTGTTTGTTCTCTCTCTGCGGTCTTCCTAGCATCTTCAACTTTGTCCTCCAAAATTTGTAGTTCTTCAGTCCAGTATGGTTTGTAATTTTTCCTCGCTCCTCTTGGAATAGACTCAGTGGCCGCCTGTATTATTGCTCTGTTTAGACTTTCCACCATTTGCTTCATGTTGCCATATCGTGTATTTATGTTTTCACAATATTTGTCTGTTAGTATGGCAAATCTGTCCCAATCTGCTCGTTTGTAATTCCAACGGGGCAAAGGCTTTTGCTCCTGTGGAACATACTCCATATTATTACAAGCTTGATTGGTCTGTGGTCACTACCTGCTAATTGGTCAAGCACATGGCGATCGATTTTGTGGAGGATGTCTCCTGTGCAGAAAGCTAAGTCTGGAGTAGAAGTGGTAATCCATCTTCTGGAGTAGAAGCTCGGTGTGTCATCCGCTTTGTTGAGTAGATGGAGATTTGAGTCTATTTCCCAGTCCTCCACTTCATCTCCTCTTTTGTCAGTATCTGGGTATCCCCATCTTTCTGAACGGCTATTAAAGTCTCCGACAACAATGCAATTTGTGTCAGTTATTTCCATGTTTGAGAGTGTAAGATCCTTATCTGCCGGGCTATACAGATTGTAAATTCTTATTTTCACGTCCTTTATCATTATATCAACACCTATAATTTCCGTTTGGTTGTCAGAGATCACAGATACTTCGCTGCAAGGTATTGTATTTCGTGTAAGTATTACAACTCCTCCTTTGTGTCCTTCGCGGTCGAAACGTGTGGCCTGATATCCCTTGACTGAAAATTTGCGATTGGCGTTGAGGTGTGTCTCTTGAATGCATGCCACATCTATTCTATCTTTATGAAGACGCTGTGTTAGGGAGGCTTTCTTGTTATAAACTCCTTCTGCATTCCATTGTAGTATGTTGAGTGTCCGGGGTGTTTGGTCAATAGCTCTTAACCTACTCCTCTGTGCCTTGACTCCACAGCACAGGGGAAGGTGACCACCAGTAGTCATGGGTGGACCCCCTCGAGGCAGGGGGCCCGGCACTATCACCGCCTGATGGGACTTCACGGGATTAGCACCATAACGATTAATTTTCATCTGTGACATCATGAAAAGATAAAGTTACGTTGCACTTCTTTGTCAAGCCTGTGGCTCAGTACATCCGATTTCGACAAGCATTTGTTCGGGATGCTTTCCCTAGCCTTTGACTGTCCCCAGTCTACCTACAAGGCAGCAGGTTTGTGCGTCACTTCGTCTGGTCCCTCTCCCTTGACCTTGTCCGACATGGGTGACCCTACCAGTAGCTGTGCTACCGTCGGCATAGCTCTTGGGGTCATTGGAACGCTCAAGCCGCTCTACCTCGTCAAGGTGGACGCACGGCAGAGGGGGGACAATTCAATTATTCAGTTAACTTCGTCCTGCAGATGCTTTGTCTGGTTGATAACCGAGGCTGTCTCTGCGCACCACTCATCCACCTTGTCTACAGCAATCTGTAGCTCTCTAGATAAATCTGCCTTGTCTCCCCCCGTCCACACACAAAGATGTCATCACGTGTCAATGTCCTTTCAATACCCGATGTCTCTATTGCTGCTATCGTACTTGTTTAAATATTTAGAATTAGAGGCAGACTTCATTCGTAACATTATAGTTTAGATATGATTGTGTGTAGAACATAGCATGCAACATATGTGACACATGCCTGGGGTCATTGGCATTAACGTGAGTGGCCGTACAATATAAACAGTTCACGAGATAAAATAGGGCGGATAGTAAGTTCCCCAGAGGGCGAAATGAGAAGACAGTAATTGAAAGGGGGAGCTGAGAAGAAGTCAGCTGGCTAAAATGATGGTGAGGCAGACAGTTGGAGCAGTGAGGTTGTGTGTTGTGTGTGAAGCATTGTGGGGGATAGAATGGTTTAAAAAGACAGGGACAAAGATTGACGAGGGGCAGTTGATGTTTGGACTCCGAGCTGAGGGGAGTTGAGTTGAGACCGGACTAGGAGGAGGTCGTGATCGGAGAAAGTGGAAAATTGTGACGGAGTTAGGAAGAGACTCCGCACTGTGGGTTCCAGGGATAGTGAGTGGAATTCGAGACCCAGAGTGGGTTACTTTGAGTCGGGCTAGAGAGAGGCGAGTATACCTGTCGTGTGGGACCCCATTTAGGAGGCCTTGAGAGGCCGTGTTATTCGAAGTGTTCCATTGGGATGGAGATATATTCTTAGAGAATTTTTGTTCCTGGATTTATATGTTACATGTGTCTGTGTTAATTCAGAATTAAAGGAATATTATGTGCGCAAATTAACACTTGTTCACTGACTGGTGTTTGGTTGTGATGCATCTTGGTTAATCTGTTGTTCAACATCACATTTACAAGGACATGCCCTAGACACAACCATAGCCACTCTATATGTCACTCTGTCATCATTTACTTTGTGACAGGCGAGGAAGTGCGGGCTCGTCAATCAAATAACTCGGTATATGGATTTACATCAGTATGAATCAGTTCGTAAGTGTAACAACATGATTTCCAAGTTCTACCCTGTGGAAGTGAGTAGACAACGGTCAGACTGGGTGTGTGTCAGATAAATTAACGCAGACAGTTCAAGGGAGGATACGTGTATCACCACTGTCACGAGACGACGAAGACAGTATTCCAAACCAAAGCTATTTCACGAGAAAGCCACCACAGGTAAAAATATAATTGCCCACCCTGAGAGGGAGAGGGGACAGTGGGGTTTACTTACAGTACACAGACAAGGTTCGCGCTGCTGAGAGAGTTGTCTGGCGGACAGCGGGCGAATTATTTTGGACACGAGATTTTTGCGAGTTCAGGTGAACTTGAGAACAGTGAGTGTTGGTGTGGGACGGAAAAGTTTCCACAGTTGATGTCAGTTGACAGACAGTTCAAGAGGTCCGTGCAGAAAATACGACGGGAGTTACTGGGGTAATTCATGGTTAATAACTCGCCAGGAGGAGGGGAGTTATAGGAGTAAAGTGTCGGGAACACACAAAAGAGACAATCCTTGTTCCACAGAAAAGTAAAAGTTTCTGCACGGATTATTGTAATAAAGAGAAACAGAGATGACCGGCGGGTTCAAGGCAGTGGACAATGGAAAGTTACTGAAAAATTGTCCAGAGTAGAACGAGATAAACACGTTGTTTTTCTACTTAAACCAGGATTTACGTTTAACGTCTTTGTGTGTGTGTCATCATCGGTAAACAATCCACAACAGTCATTCAGGTGCCGTCTTCGCAAGTATGAGCGCATTTCTCTACCAAAAAAGACTTGCAAAACGGATTTAAAGCGCTGGATAATTTTACTGCCATTCATTGGTTTAATCTTTTCGGCAAAAGTGAAGCCATACCATCACTTCAAAGCAACAGTGACGACACAGTTAAACATTCATTGACTTTAAAGGTATTTTCTTCTCCCCAAAACGCATCAGAACACTAATTCATTGTGGGAAGCTAACGTCGTAATCTTTTCAAAACAGTAACCGACAAACATTTCTAGGCGATTTTCGGAGACTATTGAAAACAAAATAAGGACTATTATGAGATTTCACCATTGCATTGTTGTCGGCGATTTTTTTTTCTTGCTCTCATCGTCCGAAGTATTGTTCTTGTGCGTTACGTAATTATTTGTATGTGGTCCAGTGGTCGTAATAAGTAGGATATTTTTGCATTTTTTCGCGAGGTACGGGAGACAAAGCAAAGATAAATTGTCTAGGTACACATTGTATGTTGTTGAGAGGCAGCTGACGAGTCAGTTTGTTTTGTGCGGTTGAGCATTGGGTCGTCTCGACTTTATATACGGTGTCCAAGTGTCTATCGTCAGATCTATGTACATTATTCATTTTATATTTGTTCTTTTTATTGTTTTCTCTTTACTGGCACATATGATATTTGATTTCTTTGGATATATGGTATTGTTGTAATTCTTATGTTAATACAGCTTCTATCTAGATGGTATCTGTCAGTTTATATTATGCGCACGGTATGGTCTTTCATGGGCATGTTTATGTCAGTGGTTTTTATTTCTATGTAATCAGCCGTCTGCGTTTCACCGGCATATGCGTCTAGCGTTTAATAGTTGGCACTTAGTGTGTATCATTCATTTGTGTATGTATATGTATGTTTAAAACTATTTCCAGGAATTGTTCTACAGTTATTTGATATATATATATATATATATATATATTATATATATATATATATATATATATATATATATATATACGAGGGAGTATAGTTAATATTCCCTCCTCACTACCTAGTGCTTATAGAGTGACTGGGTGAGTACAGGGTGACATTATTAGCACTACGAATTTACGTACACAGGGAATGCTGGTGTACTTAGGGAAGTGACACAAAGACTAACAGCAGAGTCGTCACATTTATAGTTGGCTGACAGACAGCAACGTGCCCACAAGTACAAGATGCCTACTTTAATGGAATATATTGAAGCAGGTGAAAGAATAGGCCTGAAAGGTAAAGAGTTACAGGAGTATGCAGAAGCAAAAGAACAAAAACAGACGGAAAGAGAGGAGAGGCATAATGAACGCGAGGCAAAGCGTCTACAGGAAGAGAAAGAGACACAAGTAAAGTTAGCTGAAATGGAAAACAAGCGTCTACAGGAAGAGAAAGAGACACAAGTAAAGTTAGCTGATATGGAAAACAAGCGTCTACAGGAAGAGAAAGAGACACAAGTAAAGTTAGCTGAAATGGAAAACAAGCGTCTACAGGAAGAGAAAGAGACACAATTGAAACTAGAAATGACACAACTGGAAATTGAAAAGTTAAAACAAACAAATGCGGTGGAAATCGAGAAAGAGAAGATTAAAATGGAAGCTGAAATTGCACTCAGAAAACTAGAACTATCTTCGAAGGGTCCAAGTGAGGAAAACAGAAGACCTTCGCAGTCGTCACAGAGACTAAAACTGCCATATTTTACAGACCGAGACAACCTTGAATCTTATCTGGACAGATTTCAAGCAAGTGCGAAAACTTTAGGCATCCCAGAAAACGAGTATGCGATGCGACTTGGCGAGTTCCTTACGGGTAAGGCTCTAGATACAATGTTTAATTTTAGCTGTGGAAGAAAGAAACTACTACACTATTTTGCGTCAACGTTTGCTTACGAAGTTCCATCTAACGGAGCATGGCAATAGAACAAAGTTTAGGCAGTTAGGACCAGAGACAAATCAAGATTTCACAGAATTTGTTAACACAGTAAAGAACACATTTAACAAATGGATGGAGCTCGCAGAAGTAGGGAACGATTTTAATAAATTAGTAGATTTAGTGTTAAGAGACAAAGTGTTAGCCTCATGTAATACTAACTTAGTAGCTTTCTTTGAGGAACGTAAGCCAAAGGACATAGACACAATGTCACAGTTAGGACAAAACTACATGACTGCACATCCTAACGTATCTATTGGTAGACAATTTAGCGAGGAAATAGTCTGTGCAGCGTACACTAAACAGCACCAGAATCCAGTTATTAGACCAAGATCAAAAAGTGTAGATTTAACACAAAGATATGAGGAACAAGAACCTAAAGACAATGGCTCCCGTGGCAACTATTTTGGCAGAGCAGGACGGTACCCATACAAAAGGGGGAATTTTCAGAGACGGCCAAATAGTTATGCCGGATGTTGGAATTGTGGGAGCTGGAGACACAAAATGGCAGATTGTGATGCACAACCATCAGATGGACCAACGAACAACAGTAAAAGGGAGATCACTTGTTTCAAATGTGGAAGGAAGGGGCATGTCAGTCATCAATGTAGGATGAGAGAAACAGAGCACTCAAATGCAGCACAAGTAATTGAGACGCTGAACAATGAAGATTGTAGTGGGTGCACACCTCTTTTTGAAAAAGATGGTCAGACAGTCTTAATATGTGGTCACACAGTTAAAGCAGGATCAGCAGTGCATGAAGGAGGAAGTCTGAAGATGCATCATGGGTTTGTTAATGATAGGCCAGCGTTAACAATTAGGGATTCCGGATGTACGTCAATCGGAGTTAGAAAGAGTTTAGTGCATTCCTCGGATTATACAGGGAAAAAGATTAGATCCATAACATTTAATGGGACAGTAGAATTCTACCCAATAGCCGTGATAACAGTAAAAACACCATACATAACAGGAAGAGTGACAGCATGTGTTTTAGACTCACCAGTGGCAGATCTCATCATAGGAAATGTTATAGGAGTTAAAGAGTGTACAGAAGAGGAAGTAGTTTATTGGGACCAAAAGCATAGTGGAAATAGTAACTAGGTAGTTACCAAAAGAAAACCTAAATTAGAGAGTATAGCTGAAGAAAAACAGGCACTTGAAGTAAACACTGAGGACAAGGATAGGACAGCGGAGCAGGTGAGAATGGATCTCAAATGTAGCTGTAGGGAATCCCAGAGACAAGATACTACCCTTGACAAATGTTTCCAGGGGTGTAGTAAAGTGAGACATAGAAAATCAAAGAAGGGTAGATGGAGCTTCGATAGGAAGAACAATGGTTTCACTCACCGGTTTTCAGATGTCGGAACTGCATGTGGGCAAGTAGCAGTACGGGTAGCACATATAGACCGATATACAAGAATAGCTCAGGATAGGGCATGTGCAGGGCACTTAGGAGTAAGGCATAAGCAGCAGAGAGCAGGATGCCAGGGATATTGGCCAGGATTGAATAAAGAGGTCAGACTAAATAGAGACTCCAGTGTAACGGTACAATATGTAGATAGCAAAGTTAAGGCGGTTCAAAAGAGTGTTGGCGACATCACTGAAACAGGGTTAGGAGTAGCAAACAGATGTTTTAAACATATAAGAAACATGAGGCATGGGTACATGAAGGGTAGACACAGCATCGACAGGAATCAGAGGTTGGTTGATGCAAGAAAAGAACCACCTGATATATGGTCGGTACACAAACTCTCCAGATAGTTGATGGAAGACAGAGGCAATGCAGCGCCTCGACATTTATTCATGGACCAGTATTAGCAAAGCTACATGGGTTGTGGGTTATTGCAGAGAGGAATAGACCTGCGGGTACACAAAGATTATGTTTTTTATGATGTATTTAGTATTATGCAATGTTTTAGTTCATGCATTGATACACAATATGAAAAGTTGGTTGTATTGATGTGTAAAGAATATGGGAGTTTACTATGAGTATTTGATATATTATTAAGGGTGGTAGCTAGAGTAAGTTTTATTTATATTTACGACTACCCAGGCAATGTGTCTGGGCCACATATTTGATAAGTATTAGTCTCCCAGCATTTGAAAACGATGTTTTCTTTTGAGGGTGGGGTAGTGACACATGCCTGGGGTCATTGGAATTAAGGTGAGTGGCCGTACAATATAAACAGTTCACGAGATAAAATAGGGCGGATAGTAAGTTCCCCAGAGGGCGAAAATGAGAAGACAGTAATTGAAAGGGGGAGCTGAGAAGAAGTCAGCTGGCTAAAATGATGGTGAGGCAGACAGTTGGAGCAGTGAGGTTGTGTGTTGTGTGTGAAGCATTGTGGGGGATAGAATGGTTTAAAAAGACAGGGACAAAGATTGACGAGGGGCAGTTGATGTTTGGACTCCGAGCTGAGGGGAGTTGAGTTGAGACCGGACTAGGAGGAGGTCGTGGTCGGAGAAAGTGGAAAATTGTGACGGAGTTAGGAAGAGACTCCGCACTGTGGGTTCCAGGGATAGTGAGTGGAATTCGAGACCCAGAGTGGGTTACTTTGAGTCGGGCCTAGAGAGAGGCGAGTATACCTGTCGTGTGGGACGCCATTTAGTAGGCCTTGAGAGGCCGTGTTATTCGAAGTGTTCCATTGGGATGGAGATATATTCTTAGAGAATTATTGTTCCTGGATTTATATGTTACATGTGTCTGTGTTAATTCAGAATTAAAGGAATATTATGTGCGCAAATTAACGCTTGTTCACTGGACTGGTGTTTGGTTGTGATGCATCTTGGTTAATCTGTTGTTCAACATCACATTTACAAGGACATACCCTAGACACAACCATAGCCACTCTATCTGTCACTCTGTCATCATTTACTTTGTGACAATATGCATCATCATCAACAACATCACGGGTAATGTCCAACAGCTCAAGCAATGATGTGTCACCATAGACAACTGTCCCATGTGTTCCTGGTAAGTTTGACCTTTGTCTTCAGCGCCACTCTATTAATCTTTTTAGTATGTACTTCTTCCGTCTGCATTGTCTATAACAACCTGCATCTTTCCGACTGGCACACCTTTATTTTAAACCATCTTATATCAACATGCGCTCCAAAAACACAGTTGTGATTGTAATGTAGTGCGTAATCACATTTCTTTGTGGGATGCTCTTGTGCAGGACTAGGAGGCTGGAATTTGTAGTTTTCCTTTGAAATCTTAGTATCTTACGTAGAAACCACATCTGTGTGGCCTCCAGTGAACATTTGTATCATACAGCAAACACTTTAGAATCTAGATATACGAGTGAAAGCAAAAAATATATATGAAACCATTACTTTACCAAGAACACCTCTTGGATGACATGGATCTCTTGAAAAATTGCAGCGTATGCATACTTTAAGGTAGGCGCGTGAATGTGTTTGCTTGCACACCCTGTCGGCTGGAGCTGGGGTAGTCATGCCTGCCTCAGTAGACGCAGACATTGCAAACTCTGTGGTAATAGAGTGGTCAGTCTGTGCTACAATATCAGATACTGCAAATAGGCTTAGCAATCCCATAGTAAGTATCAGCTTCATTATATTCCCATGCCAGAGATATGGCCGATTTATTAGAAAATATGACATGTTGCAGCAGATATCCAGATTTTATAGACTGGATCACGGCGTCGCCCTGTTAGCAATGAGAAAAGAATTCAAATTTAGTTATATGTTTGCAACCATGTAAGTCTCAAACGACATGCATTATTTGTTCTGTCAACCATGTAAGTTTCAGACAGACATTATTTGTTATATCAACCATGTAAGTTTCAGACAGACAATATTTGTTACATCAACCATGTAAATGTCAGACAGACATTATTTGTTCTGTCAACCATGTAAGTTTCAGACAGACAATATTTGTTCTGTCAACCATGTAAGTTTCAGACAGACATAATGTGTTCTGTCAACCATGTAAGTTTCAGACATACATTATTTGTTCTGTCAACCATGTAAGTTTCAGACATACATTATTTGTTCTGTCAACCATGCAAGTTTCGGACATACATTATTTGTTCTGTCAACCATGTAAGTTTCACACATACATTATTTGTTCTGTTTACTGAAGACAACAAAACTGCTTGTGATTATTGGGGTGCGGGTTCAAACCTCAGCAGTGGCCCAGTTATATTTGCCGACCACAGCTCTAAAATGGACTCAGTCTCATAAAATAGGTATCGTGTATATTCTAGAATTTATGAGAATTGTGTAAAAAAATGAAACTGGTAGCCTGACATCATTTTGTCCTGGCCTAAAATATGAAATGAACTAGTCCTTCCCACTCGAGAGGCAGTATTTGTCATTGGATTAACCAGAACGACTCCTGTATTGCTTTCAGGTGCATGTTGTTTGTTGTCGTTTGTGTAATGTATAAAAGTGTTGGCTGCAGACACGTTGCTGATTCTGTTAGTGATGTTTGTAAAACTGCTGCTTGTGCACTGGTCGCTGGGCTAACGGGAAGGATAGTCTCGCGCCAGATACGGCCCTAGAGGCTAGCTTTCATACATTATAGGTGATGACATACTGTTGATGGGTGAACTATTTCTTTCTCCACATCCTTTCCGATTCAAACAATAAACTCTGTCATTTACCCGGTAGGCATATGCTGAAACAGTGAAACAGGGTCACTCCTAGAGAGCCACTGGCCGGGGATAGGCTTGTCACTGCAGAGCGCTAAACACATACCATATGTTGGGGGCAAGCACGATAACCACTTTGTAAACGTCAGTGCTGCTGCTTCTTCTTCTTCTTCTTCTTCTTCTTCTTCTTCTTCTTCTTCTTCTTCTTCTTCTTCTTCTTCTTCTTCTTCTTCTTCTTCTTCTTCTTCTTCTTCTTCCTCCTCCTCCTCCTACTACTACTACTATTACTACTACTACTATTACTACTACTACTACTACTACCACCACCACCACCACAACCACTACTGCTGCTGCTGATGCTGCTGCTGCTGGTACTACTACTACTACTACTACTACTACTACTACTACTACTACTACTACTACCACTACTAATACTACTGCTACTACTACTACTACTACTACTACTACTATACTTCGTTTAAAATATTACTGTTTACACTGTGTTGTCGTCCGTAGAATGTGACACGGAATGCTGGCCACAGAATAAACCTGTCTGAGTTGTATTTTGTTCAGTGATGTAGTATATGTGCCGCGTTGTCAGGCTTTTGCCACGTGTAGATATTGCTGTGGAAGCTTTCTGTACCTTTGTGTATATGTTAATGTTGAACATGTTTGTTTTTCTCTCTAAAAATAGCAACGTATCCGGCCCTGTTATTTAGATAATATTAACGCCCCTTACAGGAAAAATGGTTGTTTTTTTTTGTGTGTGTGCTTCTATTAGGTAATATGTGACTAGAAGATATGATTGTTGCGCCTCAGTGCCTCCTTTCGTCACGTGTATCAGCTCTTCCAGTTACCGTTTACCGTAAAGGCGTGGACGCCAATATAGTAGGATCTAGGTCGCTGTTCGTATCTGCCATAGAAGATCTAGTCTTAATATCTTAGTCAGTCAGTCAGTCAGTCAGCCAGTCAGTCAGTCGGTCGGTCGGTCGGTCGGTCAGTTAGTTAGTTAGTTAGTCAGTCAGTTAGTTAGTCAATCAGTTAGTTAGTCAGTTAGTTAGTTAGTCAGTCAGTCAGTCAGTCAGTCAGTCAGCCAATCAGTCAGTCAGTCAGTCAGTCAGTCAGTTAATTAGTTAATTAGCTAGTTATCTGTTAGTGTATCTTCCTTGCACTCCGGTATGTCGATAATTGTTGAGATTCTGCTCCCTCCTCCCTCTCCAACATTTCAATCAGCAGCTGGCGGCTAATAGCGCCAGTTCTGTGTTGGTTGACGTGGCCCCTCCGTGTCTGTTTGTACCAATTCTTACTTCCAAGTCTCCCATTTTAGACAATGATGTGGATTCAGGGGCGTCAAAGTCCTCCCCCTTCACATTTCTCTAAGTCGTAAGAGCTTATTTGGTTTGGATGCTTTGGTGCAGACAGGGCATCAGTAAGAATTACTACTGGATGTACATTGTCATTTGATTGTACGGGTTCTTCATCAAGGTCTCACATTAGTACCCAAAGGGATACAACAGAGGAAAGAAACCACGCACAAAGAAGGGAGACAAGTACAGCACCCGAATGTTCGGGGTTTCGAACATTCAAGAGAAAAGGAGCCTGAAGCGTGAGAGAGTAACCTCCACGGGCTGCTCGAGAGAGCTAGCCCCACGTGTTCACCCGACGCAAGTCGAGTGGCAGACGGCTACTGGACATTGGACAGGAAGGAGGGTTTAGCTTCTAAGGGACATACATTTAGAGATTATTAGAGATTACTTTAGATTACTATAAGTTGTTTATGATAGACAGATACTGTGATGTATGTCTTGTATGATGCTTTGTCTATGTGTATGTAATATGTGATGAAAGAAGAGGGAAACGACTATTCGCCAGATCGACATTACATTAAACTAGATTGATAATGTTCGATCGTGGAGTTATGTTTGTTCTGTGAGTGCACTCCACTGCCTGTCTGAACCCGAGTCTATTCTATCCCTAGTTCTGAGACGCTGACAGGCATCAGTAAGAATTACTACTGGGTGTACATTGTCATTTGATTGTACGGGTTCTTCATCTATGGTTATAAATTCGGAATCACTTGCCGTCGTATATTCCAGTTGCTATGCTTACAGCTTTGCTGGCTGCGTCTCGATGTTATTCATTTCATTCATTCTAATTCAATCTAATGTTTGTAGTTCTATCTGTCCCACTCCATACTTTATTCAGTTGTTTTAGTCTTTGAATAGCAATAGATATTCGTCTCTTATTTTTTTTTCCCCATTGTGTTACCGTTGTTGTGTTGTTTGTTGTTTGTCCATCAAGAATGATGATGACCATTCATTTCATCCAGTGGGGTTGAAGGTGTGGAGCCGTGGGTTCTAAGATGGCTGATAAGGCCTATTTTGGCTCGAAATGTTCTTTGACAATGTGGACAAAGAATGCTTGACGTCTCTGGAGGAGGATTTCCTGCAGTGGTTTTTCTGTCCTGCCTTTTCTTCACAGCTCTTGCAGTCCTGGTTGCCTCACATATAACTGCACCTTTGCGCAATGATGCACGCCACGAATTTCGGTCTCTGGCTGCAGCCTCCCAGGTGTCATGATGAATTCCAAAAGCATTCAGTGAAATTTTCAGAGTGTCTTTAAAACGTTTCCTCTGGCCACCTTGGGAGCGTTTACCACAACGCAGTTCGCTGTAAAAAATTCGTTTAGGGAGCCTGTGATCTGGCATGCGAGTCAAGTGACCAGCCCAGCGAATCTGATTCTTCATCAGTAGAGTGTGGATACTGGGTATGGATGCTCTTTCTAGGACTTCAGTGTCTGGAATCTTGTCTTGCCATTTAATCTTCAGTAGCTTCCTTAGGCAGACTGTGTGGAAGTGGTTTAATTTCCTAGCGTGTCGCTGATAAACAGTCCAGGTTTCACAAGCATATAGCAGTGTGGATAATACAACTGCTTTGTAGACTTTTAGCTTTGTTTGCAGGCTTATTCCAGTTCTGTCCCATACATTCTTGTACAGTCTGCCAAAGGCTGCACTGGCCTTGGAGATTCTTGCATTCACTTCGTCATCGATTGTGGCAGCTTGTGACACGGTGCTGCCAAGATAGGTAAATTTGTCCACAACACTTAGTCTATGATCATTCACTTTGATATTCGGCACAGTGTGATTATTCCCTGGAGCTGGCTGGTACATAACTACAGTCTTCTCCAAGTTGATATTGAGCCCAAAGTTGGCACAGGCATGTGAGAAAGCTGAAACATTATGTTGCATGTCCGCCTCTGAGTTGGCGTATAGAGCGCAATCATCAGCAAACAGGAGCTCTCTGACGGTGCCACTGTCAATTTTGGTTTTAGCTTTCAGCCTTCTGAGATTGAATAACTTTCCATCCATACGGTAGTTGATGTCTATTCCAATGTCGTCGTTCTCGAAGGCATTCATCAACATGGCTGAAAACATGAGGCTGAACAGTGTTGGTGCCAGGACACATCCTTGCTTCACTCCATTGGTGACAGGAAAGGGTTCAGACAGCTCACCATTTTCCTGTACTCTTGCCTGCATGCCGTCATGAAATAGCCGCACTATTTGGACAAACTTTCGTGGACAGCCATATTTTGCCATAATCTTCCACAGTCCTTCTCTGCTGACTGTATCAAAAGCCTTGGTAAGGTCAATGAAAGTGGAGAACATTTCGCAGTTCTGTTCCTGACATTTCTCTTGCAGCTGCCTTGCAGCGAAAATCATGTCAACAGTTCCACGTTCTTTTCTGAAGCCACATTGACTCTCAGGAAGAAGACCTTGATCGAGATGGGCTGTGAGGCGATTGAGAAGAATTCTGGCGAGTATCTTCCCTGCAATTGAAAGCAAGGAGATGCCTCGGTGGTTGTCACAGGATTGGCGGTTTCCTTTACGTTTGTAAAGGTGGACTATTGACGCGTCCTTAAAATCTTGTGGCATGGTCTCGTTCATCCATATGTTTGTGAAGACTCGGTGAAGCTGCTCTGTTAGGACCGGCCCACCTGCCTTGTATATCTCTGCTGGGATGGAGTCAGGACCAGGTGCCTTGCCGCTGGAGAGTTGCTGGATGGCTTTGTTTATTTCCACTATGGTTGGCAGGTCATCAAGAGTCTCATTGGTGGGAACTTGAGGAAGGCAATTGATGGTTTCATCATCGAAGAAGGAAGTTGCATTTAAGATTTTGCTGAAATGCTCTGCCCAGCGTTGGAGGATTTCTTTCTTATCGGTGACCAATGTTCCCCCGTCTGCACTGAGGAGGGGAACTATGCCTGGTGATGAAGGACCATAGACCGCTTTCAGTGAGTCGTAGAAGTTTTTCATATCGTGTCTGTCAGCAAAGCCCTGAATTTCATCAGCTTTGCTGCTCAGCCAGGAGTCCCGCATGTGCCGAAGTTTCTGCTGCACTACTCTCTGAATGTTCTTGAAAGCATCTTTTTTTGATGTTGACTTTGGGTCATTCAAATGTGCCTTGAGGAGAAGATGTTTCTCGGCCAGCAATTGGTTGATGTCTTCGGGAATTTTCATCAAACCAGTCTTTATGCTTTCGGGGGGCTGGACCCAGGATTTCCATAGCAGTGTTGTAAATCGTGTCCTTTAGGGCTCTCCATTCTGTTTCTGTATCCTGTTTTGCTTCAGCACTGGGCTTGAGGCGGTCTTCCAGCATATTTTCAAACGACTGCTGCATTTTCTTGCTGTTTAGGCGGGTGACATTTAGCTTTGTTTGCATTTTTGCCCCTTGAGGACGCCGTGGTGGCCTGATGTGGATGTTCATTTTCGAGACAATGAGACGATGGTCTGTCCAACATTCGGCACCACACATGGATTTTGTCACTCGAACGTCTTGTCTGTCACTCCTCCTGACGATTACATAGTCAATGAGGTGCCAGTGTTTCGAGCGAGGGTGCATCCACGATGTCCTATTTCTCATGGGGAGATGGAAAATTGTGTTCGTAATCAGGAGATCATGTTCGGCACATGTCTGAAGGAGGCGGAGTCCATTGGTGTTACAATTTCCGACTCCATGCTTTCCAATAATGCCACTCCAAGAGGTGGTGTCCGTGCCTACTCTGGCATTGAAATCCCCAAGGAGTATAAGTTTGTCTCCTTTGGGAACAGATGTTAATACATTGTGCAGGTCCTCATAGAACTTATTCTTGACATCATCTTCGTTGGTTATAGTTGGTGCGTAGACACTCACGATGGTTGCGTGCTTCCTTCCATTCAGCAGAGGCAACTTCATGGTCATGAGCCTGTCGTTTACAGCCTTTGGAAATCCAGCTAATTTGCCGACCAGGGCCGACTTAATGGCAAATCCCACACCGGATTGGCGTCTTTCCTCGCTTTTCCTTCCACTCCAGAAAAATGTGTAGGCTGGTTGCGATGCTGATGCTGGCTGCGTCTCGATGTTATTCATTTCATTCATTCTAATTCAATCTAATGTTTGTAGTTCTATCTGTCCCACTCCATACTTTATTCAGTTGTTTTAGTCTTTGAATAGCAATAGATATTCGTCTCTTATTTTTTTTTCCCCATTGTGTTACCGTTGTTGTGTTGTTTGTTGTTTGTCCATCAAGAATGATGATGACCATTCATTTCATCCAGTGGGGTTGAAGGTGTGGAGCCGTGGGTTCTAAGATGGCTGATAAGGCCTATTTTGGCTCGAAATGTTCTTTGACAATGTGGACAAAGAATGCTTGACGTCTCTGGAGGAGGATTTCCTGCAGTGGTTTTTCTGTCCTGCCTTTTCTTCACAGCTCTTGCAGTCCTGGTTGCCTCACATATAACTGCACCTTTGCGCAATGATGCACGCCACGAATTTCGGTCTCTGGCTGCAGCCTCCCAGGTGTCATGATGAATTCCAAAAGCATTCAGTGAAATTTTCAGAGTGTCTTTAAAACGTTTCCTCTGGCCACCTTGGGAGCGTTTACCACAACGCAGTTCGCTGTAAAAAATTCGTTTAGGGAGCCTGTGATCTGGCATGCGAGTCAAGTGACCAGCCCAGCGAATCTGATTCTTCATCAGTAGAGTGTGGATACTGGGTATGGATGCTCTTTCTAGGACTTCAGTGTCTGGAATCTTGTCTTGCCATTTAATCTTCAGTAGCTTCCTTAGGCAGACTGTGTGGAAGTGGTTTAATTTCCTAGCGTGTCGCTGATAAACAGTCCAGGTTTCACAAGCATATAGCAGTGTGGATAATACAACTGCTTTGTAGACTTTTAGCTTTGTTTGCAGGCTTATTCCAGTTCTGTCCCATACATTCTTGTACAGTCTGCCAAAGGCTGCACTGGCCTTGGAGATTCTTGCATTCACTTCGTCATCGATTGTGGCAGCTTGTGACACGGTGCTGCCAAGATAGGTAAATTTGTCCACAACACTTAGTCTATGATCATTCACTTTGATATTCGGCACAGTGTGATTATTCCCTGGAGCTGGCTGGTACATAACTACAGTCTTCTCCAAGTTGATATTGAGCCCAAAGTTGGCACAGGCATGTGAGAAAGCTGAAACATTATGTTGCATGTCCGCCTCTGAGTTGGCGTATAGAGCGCAATCATCAGCAAACAGGAGCTCTCTGACGGTGCCACTGTTAATTTTGGTTTTAGCTTTCAGCCTTCTGAGATTGAATAACTTTCCATCCATACGGTAGTTGATGTCTATTCCAATGTCGTCGTTCTCGAAGGCATTCATCAACATGGCTGAAAACATGAGGCTGAACAGTGTTGGTGCCAGGACACATCCTTGCTTCACTCCATTGGTGACAGGAAAGGGTTCAGACAGCTCACCATTTTCCTGTACTCTTGCCTGCATGCCGTCATGAAATAGCCGCACTATTTGGACAAACTTTCGTGGACAGCCATATTTTGCCATAATCTTCCACAGTCCTTCTCTGCTGACTGTATCAAAAGCCTTGGTAAGGTCAATGAAAGTGGAGAACATTTCGCAGTTCTGTTCCTGACATTTCTCTTGCAGCTGCCTTGCAGCGAAAATCATGTCAACAGTTCCACGTTCTTTTCTGAAGCCACATTGACTCTCAGGAAGAAGACCTTGATCGAGATGGGCTGTGAGGCGATTGAGAAGAATTCTGGCGAGTATCTTCCCTGCAATTGAAAGCAAGGAGATGCCTCGGTGGTTGTCACAGGATTGGCGGTTTCCTTTACGTTTGTAAAGGTGGACTATTGACGCGTCCTTAAAATCTTGTGGCATGGTCTCGTTCATCCATATGTTTGTGAAGACTCGGTGAAGCTGCTCTGTTAGGACCGGCCCACCTGCCTTGTATATCTCTGCTGGGATGGAGTCAGGACCAGGTGCCTTGCCGCTGGAGAGTTGCTGGATGGCTTTGTTTATTTCCACTATGGTTGGCAGGTCATCAAGAGTCTCATTGGTGGGAACTTGAGGAAGGCAATTGATGGTTTCATCATCGAAGAAGGAAGTTGCATTTAAGATTTTGCTGAAATGCTCTGCCCAGCGTTGGAGGATTTCTTTCTTATCGGTGACCAATGTTCCCCCGTCTGCACTGAGGAGGGGAACTATGCCTGGTGATGAAGGACCATAGACCGCTTTCAGTGAGTCGTAGAAGTTTTCATATCGTGTCTGTCAGCAAAGCCCTGAATTTCATCAGCTTTGCTGCTCAGCCAGGACCCCCATTGCCAAATTTTTCTCTGCATACCTCTAAATGTTCTTAAAGCATTTTTTTTGAGTTGACTTTGGGTCTTCAAATTGCCTTAGGGAAGATGTTTCTCGGCCGAATTTTGGGTTTATGTCTTGGGGGAATTTTTTTATCAAACCAGTCTTATGCTTTTTGGGGGGGGGGACCCAGGATTTCCAAACAGTTTGGGAAAATTTTCCTTTAGGGTTCCTTCTGTTTCTTATCCTGTTTTGTTCAGCACTGGGGAGGCGGGGCTTCCAGCATATTTTCAAACGACTGCGCATTTTCTTGCTGTTTAGGCGGGGGGACATTTAGCTTTGTTTGCATTTTTTTCCCCCTTTAGGACGCCCGTGGTGCCTGATTGGATGTTCATTTTCGAGACAAGGGGACGATGGTCCTGCCAACATTCGGCACCACCATGGTTTTGTCACTCAACGTTTGTCTGTCCTCCTCCTGCGATTACATAGTCAAGAGGGGCCAGTGTTTCGAGCGAGGGTGCATCCACGATGTCCTATTTTCAGGGGGGAAAAAAATTTTTGTTTGTAATCGGAGATCATGTTTGGCACATGTCTAAGGGCGGAGTCCATTGGGGTTTCAATTTTCCGACTCCTGCTTTCCAAAATGCCATCCAAGAGGTGGTGTCCGTGCCCCACTCTGGGGGTGAAAAACCCCAAGGATAAAGTTTGGCTCCTTTGGAACAGATTTAATACATTGTGCAGGTCCTCATAGAACTTATTCTTTCATCATTTCGTTTGGTTTTAGTTGGTGCGTAGACACTCCGGGGGTTTCGTCTTCCTTCCATTCAGCAGAGGCCAAAATTCATGGTCAGAGCCCTTTGTTTTTCCCGGGGAAACCCAACACCACCACTTTAAAAAACCCACACCGGACCCCCGCTTTTTTCCCCCAGAAAAATGTTGCCGCACCATT